>JAJONR010001958.1:0-51077 GCA_029582245.1 Solanum etuberosum | reverse complement strand
AGGTTAATTTATAACCTCCAAATCCTCCTCCCCAACCTAAACCCACCGATGTGGGAGGAGGTTAATTTATAACCTCCAAATCCTCCTCCCCAACCTAAACCCACCGATGTGGGACTTGACAAAAAAAAAGGAAGCCAAAAATCAACAGATAGAAATAATGGGTTTTAATTCCCAAAGCATTTATTTTAAAGAAAATGACTCATTACTCTTTAATTACTTGTTATTAGATGTTGAACGGTTTTAGGCACAAAAGAAAGGAAAAAGCACCCGTGGAGTGACTGCTTAGATTGTTCCAAGATCTTCGGTGCAGGTAGATTATGATTTACTTTATATATATATATATATATATATATATACACTTGATTAGTGACACATAGATACATTATAGAATTGATGGAAACAACAAAATTAGACATACGCGCATAACGTTGTAGTGGACAATTTTTAGTATCATATAATCAAGATAAGGTGGTTATATTCTTATTGCATGTGATGGTAAGAAATGAATAAAATTAAAAATGACTAATATGAATTAGTTGGCTGGGATTGCGTGTTTTTAATTACTAGAAGAAAATATGAAAATCAGCGTAGTAAAACATATTTCCGCTTATGTTTAGGTGTATGCTCATATTTTATTCTATGTTACGGATACATTCAAGATATCAATAGCATCGGATGCTAGTCACACAGCCAGAGTTTAGGTTCGGAGCGTTACGATATTAATCCTCATAAACTGAACCAAACTTATCAAAAAGTAGAAATTGGTAACAAGATTTTAAAAAGTTAGAAGCACTGAAAAGAAAGAAAATTCCTCTCCAAGCTCTACAATTTCTCCTTGTAAAAATCTTTGAATTCTCCTCATTAGGAGATCTAAGTAGCTCAGATGGTTAGCTGAAAGCTATTTTTCTGACAGTTGGTTTAGTTCCAATCTAGAAGATAAATTTGTCAGTTTTGGAGTAATTAGGAATAACGTCTTATACATATACATTACCGATAATTGGACCAGCTCACGTAGATAATTTCGAAGGGATATTATTTTGGATTATTTTATAACAACTAGTTATAGACTTCTTGAAATACTTGTTAAAATCATTTTCTCGGTTACTAACACCTTTCTCATTTATATTTGATGTTTTGTACCTAGCGAAGACAAATGGTGCGATTGTGGGTCAAACCTGCAAACACTCCAACCCACCTCACTGTGATAAAAAAAGGTCTTCAACCCTCCCCAATCCGCATTTGTTTTTCTATTTTTTTAAACTATTTTTTCTACTAAAAATTAATTAATAGTTTTTTTTCCTTTTTCCTACAAAGTAATAATAATTTAATAAATAATTTCTTGAAATTAATTACTTAGAGATCAATTGCAGATCTTTTTTTAAGGTCATAAGTAATTGTCACTTTCAAATGACTTGATTTTCATTTACAAGAATAAATAAAAATAAAGTGGATTGCCATTTATGTTGTTTTAACCATTTTCCCTGTTGTAATTTATTTTTTTCTCGCTAAACTTGAAAATTTGATACATATTAGTCATATTATTTTACATAATTTTCAAACCATTTTGAATTCACTGTCCAAAAAAATAAATAATAAAAAAAAAAAAATATTTAACTATATTACTATGTTTATTTACTTAATAAAACTACTATGTATTTTTTGGAAGGTTTTTAGATTGATAAGATCGGAGTAATTTTGATGTTTGACCAAATCTAATGTAAATCAATCTATATTGAATGTTATTTAAAAAATTTCCAAATATTATCTTGTAAGAATATCTCACACCAACTATAAAATACTTTTTTTTTCTTATTTCCAACCCATCAATTGATCTTTCTAACACAATTTGAGACCTAGGAATTTTCAAGCACAACTTCTTGCTTTCTTTTTTCTATATTTTTTTATGTATCTTTTGCAACATCTAGGATTCAAAGACGTCATATAATACATTTCTCATAGCTATGAATTTCAAGACACAAAGAGAGAAAATATTGTTGGAGTCCACACAACCCAACTTTTCGTTGTCTTCAACAAAAAGTTTCTTTCCTTTAACGTCAATTGTGTTAGCTCCACTCGGTCATAACAAGAATTCCATTGTGCAAGCTCTTTTTCAAGCTCACTTTATAGCCCTTCTACTAAATAACCTATTAAGGAAATGTTGTCATTTGATTTTCTGGTAAGGCTATACAGTGGGCTTGCAAACGAACTTGGAAAAAGTTCTTCCTTGATATGATCAGGTAGAACTAGTGCAGTTGGTATTAATTCATCTAAGCTTGTTGTTGGAGTCAACGAAAGGTTAATTAAGTGTTGTTGATTTTTTTGAATGTACTAGTTTCCATTTCTTTTGAGTGTAGAGAAGTTGTTAGTCAATTTTATTTTTTAATTTTCCACATGTAATAGATCCTCCTTAAAGTTTTAAAAAATTACTTACTAAAGAGTTCTAAGATTTAAAAAATAAACTTGAAGGAAATTATTATTAAAGAGTTCCAAGGTAAACTTAATCATGTAATTGATTCTCTTTAATGGTTCTTCATGCTTTCCGTCTTCAGCATGTAATATATATGTATTTATCTATACTACCTTAAAAGGATGAAGATCCTAACATGATTGATAAATTACTATAATAACCCCAACTATAAATACACCCTAACTTAAATGTTAAGTTACTGTAATACCCTACCTAAAAATATTTAATTTAGTATATCTTCTATATTTTATATTTATTTATTTATATTATATTAAAAATCGTCACCTTTTCATATTGAAGGGTGTGACTTTTCTGATGAGTGTGACTTTTCTGATATGACACAATAAAAACATGTTCATACTATCCTTGGTTGGAAATAAATAGAAGGTTTTCTCTCATTTTTAAAAGATGAATTTTCTATATTTTCTACCCTTCTAAAAAAAAACTCAAGTGTGATTGCAGTCTCAACATAAGAAAAATAAATAAAGATGATACACCTAAACAAACTGACATTATCAAACATTTCAACAGTAGTTAGTGACATTAAGCAACCCTTTTGTATGATGTAAAAATTACTAAGGTACTAACCGAGTACATGACGACTTGAGCCCAAATCAAATCCACAATCCAAGAAGACACCACGATCAAACATCTGGCACTGGATAAGAAGCGGTGGGTGTGATACTCCACAATATAATATTTAATTAATAGGTCCAAATGGAGTGCACTCTAATTTTTATTCTTTCATTTTGATTTTTTGTTTTTTTTTTTTTAATTATTATTATTATTATCGAATAGTGTATTACCATCCATTATACATTCTTTTGTTAATTCTTATTGCTCTCATATCAATATCCCTTTTTCAAAGTGTTTGGCAGGCTTTATCTGAGTTGTGGGTCTATTGAAAACAGTGTGCATACTTCATTATTTCTAGGCCCCACTCATAAAATTACCTAGATATGTAATGTTACTATTATTTTTCATATACACGACAAGCATTGAGTTATATATATATATCTATTATTCAATAAGAAGAAATAAAACTAAACTGAAACTTAATGGAGTACATACATAGAATTTTCCTTTATTACTGTGTTGTTCGAATCTCATATTTCATTTGCAGAGATATTATTATTTCCACTGGTTTCAATATTTAGGTGGTTGTATGTAAATTGAATTAAAGGAAGTAGGAATAAAAATAAGTAAAAATCCAATAATATAAATGAATTTTGAATAGGTGTAGTATTTTTTTTTATTGATGAGTTGAAAATGATATGGGAGTTTTTTATGGAAAATTGGTAACCGTACTATGAAAACATCCTTCGCAATATTAATTATAGAAAAGTAAATTGATTATGCCACAACGGTGCACTATAAGGTGGTCGTTACACTTTAAGAAACACATAATTAATTCAACTAAAATGATTAAAAGTAAAAAATATAAATAGAAATTCGGACTTTAGAGAGTTTCACATCACCATATTCTAGGTGTCACTACCAAACCCACTGGACCGAGAGGCACCTACCCTAACACCTAGATAGGAAAATTCTTACCACCCAATTAAAAATGAGCAATGCGGAAGTAAATAGAAACATGAGAAGTTCTTTAATAAATTGTAAAACCAAAAGCTAGTGTAGAAAAATCATCACTTTTACAAACGGCCAATAAAACCCCTCCCAAGGAACTAGTCTAAACAAGTAAAAGAGATGCTAAGAGAATATAATATACAAAGAAAATAAGATACAACTCCCACCAAGAAGAAAGAGGAGAAGAAGTTGTCGAGTGACATAGCAAGAGTAGTATCAGTACAAACAACACATACTTGTAAGAATCATGTGCCGATCAAAATTCATCATATAATATCATGTAAATAATCAGAAAAAACATGCAACCTGAAGATAAATTAAGAACCTGCAACTTTTAGCACCACTCTTACCACAATTAGTATCCATGGAATCCATACGTCTATCTCAAACCACCCCACCTCCTCCCGCTTGGAACTCCACCCTAATATCAAAAAATATTCTAACGCTTCTATCACATATAAATTTTTCAAAAAACCATACGACTAATCCCACCATCCGCATTTAAGGAGTAGACGTCTCTATGGATGTTCAGACTGTGAACGATGTGCTGAGAGGAAGAAAAAATAGGTTTGAGAAGGAAAGCAAAAATAGAGGAAAATAGAGTCTGGTCTCAGATTCTCCCAGACTCCTATCCCGACCATCGCTATACTACCTGACAAACTGTAACATCCCACCTAAGAAAAAGCTAGAAATAGAAAGAACTAATTTGGAAATAGCTAATTTGAGAATTTTGCAAGTTATGCTTAAGATGTGAGTTTTGGGTAAACTTCAAATGACCATAAATTTCAGTACAGGATGAGTTAGGTGGCCCATAATATATCAAATGAAAGGTATTCGAATCCTCTCTCCAACGCCACAGAGTTTGCTAAATTTTGAGTTTGGATGAGGGATATATGCTTGTTTGAAGTTAGCATGTCCAGTTAAGGAAAGTTACCCAAATTGATGAGGGCTATTTTGGTCTTTTCCTTACCTCATCAGCTTAAAATGAATTTAGTAATATTTTTGGGGTCAAATCTGATTTGGGTCAGTTTTCATAATCCCAAATACGCTTAGGGTTTTGAGAAGATTTCAAGAAGAGGAAAATAGGAGAAAAGGAAGTACGATCAAGGTTTTCGCGAATCAAAGATTTGTTTCGCCAAATCGAGGTATGTAAGTTTTCATAGTATTGGGTTCGTTCACCCACACGCCAATAATTCTTTAGATATTCAAATTCATCCATAAAGATTGAAAGATTAAAGTTCTTGATGAGTGTTCTTGAAGTATTGCTTTCGTTCTTGAATTAGGATGGGTTTGATGAGTTCTTGAGATAATTTTGTCGAGTTTGAGAGTTGTTTTTGAGTAGATTCTCATATACTTGTATTGGGTAATTGAATCTAAGGAAAATTTGAGGAAATCAATTGATTCTAGATGAGTTAGGGTAAGAAAATGAGAACAAAAATTTCGGATTGACCTGGGGATGGGTTGGCGCGGTGCGCCCCAGATGCGCCAGAGGGTCTGGGGCGGCGCGCCAGCAGTGCGCCAAATTCTAGTATCTGAAGTTAAGGGGTTGGCGCCCCGCGCCAGCAGTGCGCCAGGGTCGCCTTCCCCCACCTTTTTTCCGTCGTTTGCTTCGTCTAAGTCCTTTTAAAGTGTACCTTTACTCCTTATTGATTCTAACTACTCTAAACTACATCTAAACACCGAGAGATCATTCATAACATGAATCATAACCTTGAATTCATAATTCAAATTCAAGGTAGAGTTAAGAGTTAAGAGTTAAGTGTTAAGAGTTCTTCCGAGTCATTTTGAGAAGTCTTTTATAATCTTTTAAAACTTGTTTTAAGACTTGAGTATAAGGATGAGTAGAGTTGAGTTCATTTTTTTTCAAAATGATATATGGGAACTAACTATTCCCAAGAATAAATGTTTTTACATTAAAAATGAGAGGAAACACTGATTTCCAAAATAGTTCATGAGGAGTTTTGATTACTATCTCTTTTAAGAGAAATCTTTTGAGTAATAATCTGAAAGTTGTGGATGAGGAAATTTTTTTTTAAAACATATGAGCTAAGTTATATTTTGGGAGTAGTATTGAGCACCGATATGGGGGAGAGTTCAGACAACTCACAGCCCCCATAAACCATGTAGCCAACGTGGGTAGGAAAGGTCATACATTTTAGATGATTCCTTATTGATTTTTAAGTATAGCATAGTGAATCCACTTAGTTGAGAAGTTCTATACCCTGACAAGGTATAGGACAGTTCTGGCAGCGTGGGGGAGACGTTGTATCATCACATAGCTCATGGTGATGGTAGAGAATCTCCCAAACATAGTTTATTTTATATTCTTACATACAAACTGAGTTATATTGTATTTTCCAATACATTCAGTTGTTATCTACTGTTTTAAAAGCTTTTATTTATATTGCATTATTGTTATTGCTTTTATATTGAAATGAGTTAAGATTTAGCTGAGTTGAGACGAGGTAAGTTGTTTCTTCAGTTCCAGTTCAAGCTTATGTCATGTTTTAGATTTCCCCTTGCATGCTCGTACATTCCATGTACTGACGCCATTTGGCCTGCATCTTTTATGATGCAGATACAGGGAATCAAGATCATCAACCGGCACTTCGTTGATCCAGTCGAGTTCTAGAGTTGTTTGGTGAGCCTCCTTGCTTTTGGAGGATCCCTTATTTATCTTGTTTATTTCAGTTTTGTTAGGATGATCGGGGGTCTTGTCCCAACATCTCTCATAGTATTAGAGGCTTCATAGATAGATAGACAATATTAGTTCATGAGTCTTTTCATTTCAGTTGTTCTGTTCTAGACTTGAGTTGCCCTTGAGGCTAGATGAATGTTTCTTTAAACATTTCTGAGGTTATCATTTTGAGATATTTGAGATAAAGTTGTACTTTTAAAGTTATCTTAATTATGAGTAAGTCTTCCTCAAAGAGTTAACCCAGGACAAGAGTTCGGTTGGGGCCAACAATGGTTCTCGAGTGCCTGCCACACCTAGGGTGTAGGCTCAGGGCGTGACAAACTTGGTATCAGAGCAAAGAGTTCAAGTGTTCTAGGGTGTCTATGAAGTCGTGTCTGTAGAGTCCTAGTTATCGGTCTAAAGAGCACCACATCTATAATTAGGAGGCTTCGACATTTAGGAACAATTTCACTTCTTTCATACTCTTTCGTGCGATAGAGTTCATCTCTATAAATTTTCTTTCTAATTTGTGCTTGCGCGTAACTTTCAGATCATGCCTCCACGAAGAGCTGTCTGAGGTCGTCCTCCTAGGAGGAATGTTGATCCTCAAGATCAAGGGGTACCAAATGCAGCTAAAGTGCAACCCCAAGGAGAGGTCACTAATGTTGAGTTCCGGGATACTATCCGGATGTTGTGTCAAGTTGTGACCAACCAAGTTGGACAACAAAGAGGGAATCGGCAGGATGTGGCTGGTACATCCAGAATCTGTGTGTTCTTAAGGATGAATCCTCCAGACTTCACCGGTTCAAGTGTCACTGAGGATCCGTAAAACTTTGTGGAAGAGTTCAGAAGCTTTTTGAGGTTATGCATGTTGTTGATGTTAAGCTAGTGGAACTAGCTGCATACCAATTGAAGGGTGTTGCTAAAGTATGGTACGACCAATGAAAGAAGAGTAGAGCTGAGGGTGCACCAATTGTGAGCTAGGCTGTGTTCGAAGAGGCCTTCATGAGGCGTTTCTTTCCCCGTGAACTGAGAGAGGAAAAGGTAAGAGAGTTCCTCACTCTTAAGTAGGAATCCATCAGTGTGCATGAGTACAACCTCAAGTTCACCTAACTTTCCCGTTATGCCCCGGAGATGGTCGCTGATATGAGGAGTAGGATAAGTCTGTTTGTGTCAGGATTGTCTTGTGTGTCAAGCAAAGAGGGTAAGATTGCGATGTTGATAGGGGACATGCACATAGCAAGGCTGATGATCCATGTGCAAAAGGTTGAGGAAGATAAGCTAAGAGATAGAGAAGAGTTCTGAAACAAGAAGGCTAAGACAACATGAAATGAGTCCGGGAAGCAGAAGAGTAATACAAACCGGTCTTCTTTTCTACACAAACAAAATGGACGTGCTCCATCATATGCTAGTGCACCTGTACCAAGGAACAGAGGTGAGTTCAAGAACCAGAATTCTCAGAACATGAGAGCTAGACCTGCGGAGTCTCAAGGTAGTGTGGCCCAAGTCGGCGACCCGCCAAATGCTTTTGTCCATCACCTTTTTGGCTTGAATCTTCACCCTTTATGTGTTGTGATTTTATGCGATCGAAGTCTGGATCACTGACCTAGTTGGCGATGCGCCAATTGTCCCTTCTGATCGCCGTTTTTGCTTGCATCTTCACTAATTACTCTGTAACTTTAGGTAGGTTGAAGCTCCTTCGCCGATCCAATCGGTGCATCACTGAATGGTACGTTCCACCGCTGAGTTGCCTTTGTCCAAGGGCTGGCATGCTGTAACTTTAGGCGAGCTGAAGGACTACTCGGCGAGTCGCCGAGTGGTCTTGGCGATCCTCAACCTTTCTTTTCTTCAACATAATCAGCTTTTCTGCTCCCTTTTGACCGGTAATGTCCTTGTCTTTCTCTTTTTCCTTCACAGCTGCAAATTAACACATAAACATCAGTTTAGAGCATAAGATAGGCAATGAGGAAACTAAAAGTATGATTATTAAGCCCTAAATGAGTCAAAATCCCAGACTCATAAACACCCCCAACTTAAACTTTTGCTTGTCTTCAAGTAAAACACACTATCAATCAGTTCAACAAGGATGTCTACATATAGTGCTACTCAAGACTCAAGATGAATGTATACAAGAGGTTCAAAATACCCATGTAATGGTCAAATGTGCAATCTAAGTTTCAAACTGTGACTAGCCATAAAGAACTCAAGCTCATAAAGATTGCTTCAAATGCAAGTTCAAGCTCAACAAAAGCATTCAAATGCCCTCACACCAAGAATGATTCCATGCTTACGCAAAACTCATCAAATTTCCAGAATTTTGGAATCAAAAGCAACTCTCACACTCCCAAAGATAAACACATGCATGATATTTCCCATAGGCTTGCCCGTATTTTCCAATCAACATGTCATTAAGCTCAATCAACATCACAAAGGTCTTTTAAGGCTTGTAATGGGGCTCAGCGTAAAGGTATGATCATTTTGGCTTAGTGACTTCTACCTTCATGAAACATGGCCTGCATTTCACTTTTTCTCCTTCTCTTTCACTCTTTTTGATTTTCACAATCCACCCTATGTTCTTTTAAGCATGACTCATTGGATACCCCATTTCTTTTATACATTTCACAAACTTTATTTTCAACAAGTGTTTTCTTTTTCGATCTTTTTCTTCTTTCACTTTTCTCTTTTCTCTTTTTTTTACATGGAGGGGTTCCATCTTTTTCAACATGATCCTTCAAAGGCGAATTTCACAAACTCTTTGACTTTTCTCTTTTTTCACTACACCCACAACTTAGGCTTTTGGCCTAAGTTGGCTATTCAAACGAACCAATGCTTCATGAAGGTTATAGGTAATGGGACAAAGAGGTCAAAGTTGTTCATGTTTCATCCAAAGAAAAAGGTAGGCTCAAACGGTACCAAGCAAGGTTCACACTCTCACAAGGTGGTCACAGAGAAGTATAATGGAAATTTTTGTTCACTCTCCACAAATGATACCTAAGATCATCTCTATCATTCGCCTAAATTAATCGATTGGACAAACTGGGAAAGTTCTAGGTATTATCAAGCACACATTTCAAGGCAACCTCACTACACACGACATTCAACACAATCATCAAACAAGACTCCACAATTTTAGCTAGCGTGCAACGATCATCACAAGATTCATTTCAACAATCGGCCACTCACAATGAGATGCTAAGAGTTTACATATGACTTATGCAACTCAAGTTTGCCTCATCGGAATCGCACACGCATATCGTTCAATAAAGAGCACCATTCAAGTCATCGATATTGATCGCAACCGACACTCAAATTTGCAAGAGAACAACCACATTCACACATATTAAAAGGTGACAACAATTTTAATTTGGGTTATCACAAACAAATTAAGGGATATGAGACCGTCAACACCCCTAACTTAAGCTTAACATTGTCCTCAATGCAAAAATAAAAGTAAAGACAACATGAAAAATGAAAGATCATTGAATGAAATGAGTGAGAGCAGAAGAACTCTTCACTATATGGCCAATCGGCGAAGTGTGCTTGAGACCACCGAAAAATTCGGCAAAACCGCCGAACCGAAGATAGCTCACCAAAATATCCAGAACGTTCGCCCTTTAGGTGGGACCAAAAGGCGAGTTAAATCGACCTCGCCGAATAATTCAGCGAACCGACGAACTATCCGACAGCTTCGCCGAAATTTCCAGAACAATCGTCCTTATGTCTGAACCAAAAGGCGGACGAAATCGCGACCGCCGAACCACTCGGCACACCGCTGAAAGGATATTATCAGCGTAGAATCGCTAGTCCCTGCACATTCAGTAAATATTATTCGAAAAAAACTAAAGCTTGGGTTGCCTCCCAAGAAGTACCTTTTTTAACGTCGTGGCACAATGTGGAAATCCTCTCATGCATCTTCCAAATACACCACTTCAATTACTGATATTTCCTGACATTCTCCAAAATAGAGCTTCAGACGCTGCCCATTTAATTTAAATGTCGGTCTTTCTTTACCTTCACCTTCAAATGCCCCATTTGTGAAAACTCGAGTTACTTTGAATGGGCCAGACCACTTCAATTTGAGTTTACCCGAGAAAGGTCTCAAACGAGAGTTATAGAACAAAACAAAATCACCTACTCAGAACTCTCGCTGATTGATTTTAGCTTCATGCCACTTCTTCATTTTCTCCTTATAAAGGGCTGAACTTTCATACACTCTCAACCAAAATTCCTCCAATCCATGAAGTTGATATACGCTCCCTTTCGAAGCATTCTCCTAGTTCAGATTTAAAGCCTTCAACGCCCATAAAGCCTTATGTTCAAGCTCGACTGGCAGGTGACAAGATTTTCCAAATACCAACTGATATGGTGACATGCCAATTGGTGTTTTGATAGTGGTGTGATACGCCAAAAGAGCATCATCCAGCTTCTGAGACCAATCTGTTCGATTTGCGATAACTATTTTTGCCAGAATGCCCTTAATCTCTTGATTTGAAACCTTAACCTGGCCGCTTATTTGTGGATGATAAGGTGTTGCGAATTTATGCTTGACTCTGTAATTTATCAATAACAAAGCAAACAATCGGTTGTAAAAATGAGACCCTCCATCACTAATAATAGAACGCGGGGTACCAAACCTTGCAAAAATGTAGCGCTTTAAGAATTGCACAACACTTTTTCCCTCATTGTTGGGCAAGGCAATAACTTCCACACATTTTGAAACGTAATCAACTGCCACAAGAATGCAATTGCTTCTGAAAGAGCTCCCAAACGGACCCATGAAATCTATTCCCCAACCATCAAACAATTCAACCTCTAGGATGGGATTAAGAGGTAGCTCATGCTTTCTTGATACACCTCCTTGCTTTTGGTATTGTATGCATTGTTTAACAAAGCCATGTGCATCTTGGTATAGTGATGGCCAATAGTAACCACTTTGAAGCACTTTAGCAGTTGTTCGCACCCCGCTATGATGTCTACCGACAGGAGAAGTGTGGCAAGCATTGAGAATTGCATTGACTTCCTATTCCGGTACGCATCTTCGAATGATATGATCTGCACATTCTCTGAATAGATATGGTTCATCCCAAAAATACCTTTTTACATCGAATAAGATTCTCTTTTGTTGGTAGAAGTTTAGGCCCTCGGTTATTATTTGATATACCGTGAGTTTACAGTATTTTTGATACATTTTACTTAAGAGTTATGTGTGTCCAGGTCCATTTTGTATTGGAAATAATGTTTCTTTGTCATGTTTGCAGGAAATAGGCTTGGACGCGATTTAGTGAGATGACAGCTGAAAATTCTGCAGAAGTAGCCACCCACGAAGGGACCTACGGACCGTAGGTCCTATGACGGTCCGTCGATGGTGCGCGTAGATGGGAGCATCAGGGAATTCTAACCAAGTGTGGAACCACGAAGCAACCTACAGATCGTAGGTCTACCTACGGGCCATCCTGCAGGTCCGTAGAAGGTGTTTAGAGAGTCGAAGTTCTAGTACTTGATGAAAATCCTAAGTTTGGAGCCACGGAAGAGGACCCAACCTACGGTCCGTGCTGCACGTCTGTTAGTGATGAACTGGGAGTTGAAGGTTCCAGGCATTGCAGAAAAAGTCTAAGTGTTGACCAACGGAGGGGACCTACGAACCGTAGGTCGAACCACGGTCCGTAGGTCGAGTCGTCGACCAAAGCCGCGCCCAGAAATTTTATTTTCTTATTTTGTTTCCTTTTTCTTAGGACATGTTTTTCTATAAATATGGTATGTAAACCTCATTTTTGGGGGTTAGACATTATTGTTTACTTTTAGTTCTTAATATTTTCTTGAGAATTAACTTGCAAACTTTGGCAATTTGATTTCCGGATTTCAGTTTATAAGATTTTCGATTTGAAATTCAATTGGAGATTACGGGTTTCTTCTACTGTAAACGTAAGTTCATGAATTCTCTCTATAAAAATATGAATTGTGTTCTTTCAAGCCTGAGTAACTAAATCCACAACTTGGGTTGTGGGAACCATGAGCAATTAACAACGTATGAATAATAACTAAGTAATTCTTGAATAGTGTTGATGCATGTATTGGTAATTCTTTCGCTTAGAAGTCTTTTTAACGGTGGCCAACGTTAGAACTCGCCTTGTTGCTACTTGCCGAACAAGGAGGTAGTTAATAAGAAAATAATTATCAACAGAGATTTAGTGTGATACTATCTAATAGTCTAATGCCAATTGGTGCGAGGGTGAAAACTTAGCCATACATTGCTGTGATGTCTAATCTGAGGTAAAGGTAAGGGTTAGTAAATTATACACACGTAGCCAGACCAAGGTACGGAGTGAAATTCCCTATCTGGAGGACCTATCACTTAGGGATACATATCTTACCAACTTTGCATGTAAAACACTAGAAAATGATTACTATTATTAGGAATATCGTGTTATTATCTTTTGGGGAACACATACACCCTAGTTTCTCTCTCTCATTGATAACAACAAAGTTTGAATCTTGCCTACTTGTTACTTAAACAACAATCAGTTATTTATTTCACAAATCCCCCCCCCCCCGCTTTTATTTACTTGTCTCGAAAATAAGTTGACTAAACAAATATAATAGTGAGTTAAGTTTAAGTCTAAACCATATTCCTCGTGGGATCGACCCCAACCTACAAGTTGAGTTCTTTATTTGATAACGATCGCTTATACTTCTTTTGGGAGGTGTAATTTGAGGGTATCAAATTTTGGCGCCGCTGCCGGGGAATAAGTCTTTTGGATTATGTTTACCTACATTATTGAACTTTAATCAATTATTTCCTGATTTTACGTTTTCTTTTGTTTTTATTTTCTTCAGGTTTCTACTCTAGTGTATGCCAAGTACACGGAGTCGAGGCAAACCACTGACCCTAAACGATCCAGAGTTGAACAAAACTTTGAGAAAGATGAATAACCAAGGGGTCCGTAATAATCCAGTCATAGAGGAACCTGAGGAACAAGTGAATAATGAGAATGCTCAGGTTCAAGGTGATAATCTACTCGGAGATGCATTGAGGGTGCAGAACCCACCTAAACCAAGACTTCCTGATAATTACACGGTCGACTTCAATAACGTTAAATTTGAAGGACCTATTGTTCTCCCTCCTCTACCTCCAGGGCCTCCATTCGTGGTGACTAGAAGTTTGATGCAAATGCTTACAGCAAGAGGTTTGTTCTCTGGTATGGCTTCGAATGATCTGCATAGGCACATGGCTAAGTTGAGGAGTGTTTGCAAAAGTTGTATGGGTCGACCAGAGTTGGACATGAATGTCATAGGGTTGAGAGTATTCCCTCTATCACTGACCGGAGATGCTGCGGTATGGTTTTCTGAGCTTCCATACAACTCGATTCACACATGGGATCAATTGCACAAGGTGTCCATGGCAAAGTATTTTCCGTTCTCCAAAAAGATGAATCACAAGGACAAACTGAACAACTTTGTAGCACTACCTGGAGAGTCTGTGAGTAGTTCGCCGGATAGGTTCACTGCATTCATACGAAGTGTTCCAAATCACCGCATTGATGATGAGTCACTGAAGGAATACTTCTACAGAGGTCAGGATGACAATGGTAAGGCGGTGCTTGATACTATCGCTGGAGGATCATATGGTGAGTGCACTTTTGAGGAGATCACAGAGAAACTGGAGAAGATTTCCTGAAATAATAAAGCATGAAGCACTAGAAAGTTAGACACTGGAAGAAACACTTTTGCAGTTCAAGCTGCAAGTCAATCGGCCGATGACATTCGTGAGGAGATGGCTCAGATGAGGACAAAACTTGGGTTGTTATAGAAGCATGTGAGCTGAGGTGCAAAAAAGGTGAATGCGGTAAACTACTTGACTAGAAAAGTTGAGGAATGCTACTATGAGGAAGATGCTTACTTAGTGAATGATCAGACAGGGGGTTTCCGAGCCAATGCCCAAGGTTCCAATTCGGATAATTGGCGCCAAGGTCAAGGAAACCAAGGTCGGAACTATGGTAACTACAATCGAGAGGGTCATTATGTCCGGGATGGGAACGACAATCGCGAAAACAACTACAACTGGAACAACTATAGAAACATGAACGAGAGAGTTGGGACTTATGTTGCACCTACAAATCAGGAATCTGGCAATAGGGAAGCTGGGGGTAGTATCTCACGGATTGAGGATATGATGCAGAAGATGATGAAGAGGTTTGACACGACTGATGAGAATGTGAAAGAGATACGAAAAGACTTGTCTGGAATTAGTCAAAAAGTTGATGCCCATGCAGTGTCGATCAAGCAACTAGAGCATTAGATGAATCAGTTGTCCACTACAGTAAATCCACGTCAGCCTGACACACTTCCTAGAACCACCATCCAAAATCCAAAGAATGATGGGCATTGTATGGCAGTCACTACTTGAGGGGGTAAACAGACCATTGATCCACCTATGTCGTCTGAGGTTGAAATTGTTGTTGAAAAAGATGATGATGAGATTGAGGTTACTGGAGAGTCCAAGAATGCTATAGAGAAGGAATCAGAGATAACCTAAAAAGTTGTTCTCATGCCTAGACCTCCACCTCCATTCCCGCCGAGATTGGTGAAATTCATAGCTATGCTGAAGCAACTATCCATAAATATCCCGTTAATAGAAGCTTTGGAAAAAATGCCTGGGTATGCTAAATTCATGAAAGATTTAATGACCAAAAAGAGGGCTGTTAGTTTTGAGAATGAAGAGAGACTGCAACATTGTAGTGCTATTGCCACTAGGTCACTTGTGCAAAAGAAAGAGGACCCTGGAGCTTTCACTAATCCTTGTACCATTGGGAAGTCACACTTTGCGAAAGCTTTGTGCGACTTGGGGGCCACCATTAATTTGATGCAATTGTCCATTTATAAGAAATTAGGTTTAGGAGCTCCGAAACTGACTGCGATGCGTTTACTTATGACCGACAGAACTGTGAAGAGGCCCGTTGGAGTGCTCGAATATGTCCTTGTGAAAGTGGGGTCATTCATTTTTTCGGCAGACTTTGTGATACTCGACTGTGAGGTTGATTTTGAGGTTCCCATCATCTTAGGGAGACCATTCCTTGCTACTGGGTGCTCCTTTGTTAATATGGAGAGAGGGAAGATGAGTTTCGACTGAATAATGAGGAGGTCACTTTTAACATCTGAAGGTCTATGAAGCAAGGAGATGATCTTAAGTCGGTATCGGTGGTGAATCATACTATGGAGCAAGAGTCTGAAGTGCCTATTGAGGAGAGGATATGTGTTGATGCACTAGAAGAGGTAACACTAAAATTTGACAGTAATGATATTGAAGTCTTGAATGAGCTTGATGAGTTTCGCCTAAAAGCATATGAAAGTTCAGCCCTGTACAAAAAGAAGATGAAGAATTACCATGATCAAGAGATTGAAAAGCATGATTTTTTTGTGGGTGATTTGGTACTCCTATTCAACTCGGGGTAGAGGCTGTTTCCTGGCAAGCTCAAGTCCAAGTGGACTGGGCCATTCAAAGTCACACAAGTATTTCCACATGGAGCGGTCAAGCTCGAGAAGAGGAAGGGGACAAGGTTCAAGGCCAACCACCGGAGGATAAAAAGCTACATGGGAAATTCTGAGAGTGTAAATGCAGTGATAGATGCATGGAATCTTGATGAAGTCTGAGTAATCAAGGGGTCTGCGTCGTGCCGCGACGTTAAATCAAGCGCTGGTTGGGAGGCAACCCAAGATGTACAATCTAGCCAACTATAGGTTTTTCTTTGTGATATAGGAGTTTTATTCTTTTATTTTGATTTTTATAGCTCTTTTTCTAGGTGTTTTATTTTTGTATTAGTGTTGGCGAGATATATAATAGGGTCCGTGTCTAAAAAATGTCCAAAAAATGTAAAACGAAAGTCCTAATGATTGCAACGTGTGAAAGGACGAATGGCAAAGAAATCTGCAAAAATAGCTGTGCAGTGACCTACGGACCCCATCGACGGTCCGTCGGTCAATCCATGGACCGTGGATGGCGTCTGTAGAACCCAGAGTGAGCACTACTGAGTGTGCTACTAGTGTTGATGTGGGAGCTACTGATGGCGTCCAGAGTATTGATCCAGCGGGCTCCGGGAAACCGGACCCACCCGCTTCTTGAGTGGTCTTTGACGCATTTGCGCCACAGGTTTGCTTCACCTTCACCCTATGGTTTATTTGATTGTGTTCTGTGCATTTAGGGCAATTGCACTTTATTTTGTTGGGGGTGGGGTAAATGAATTAGAGTGTTAGGGTTAAGTTTGAGTAACCTAACTCATTATCCTCCTTTGGGGTTTTCTTGCCTGTGTTATTTTCCCCCAAAGGCCTGTTTACTTTTATGTTGAACCGGCATGTTTAGGAATGTATATGTAGGAGTAAGTAGAAAAATGAAAGCATGATGAGAAAAATGATACATGTACAAAAATGTTGAATTGTGCTAGATCTATAGTCTTGATGAGTTGAATGTATTAGAGCTTCATGTGACATGATAAGAACCGATGTGACCTCATGACTTAAGCAAAAACTTGAACTGGGTAATCTGATAATGAAACAATGGTCTAAGAGTGTGTGAGAAAAGTTGAATTTTCAGACAGTATGTGCCAATCTAGAACTTGCCCCATTGGTCCTGCTAAGATGATCTAGCCTAGAAGTTGGGAAGTGATAATAAGCCCTTGTTCAAATTAGTCCACTTAAGCCTAAAATGATCCAACCAAATGAAATCAATTTTCCCTTTGATCCAAATATTTGAGCCTAAAATAGACCATCTCTTTTGATTCACCTAACTCACCTTCCCTAAAATAATTGTCTTGGCCCCGGTCCCTCCTTGGACATGTGCACCTTGACTTAGGCCAAAAGCCTAAGTTGAGGGTGGCTAATTCAAAAGTTACCTTGATCTTGGCCTTGGTCCGACATCGGATATTGTGCACCTCAACTAATGCAAAATCTATAAGTTGAGGTGGCTATGAAAGAGGAAACCGAAAGAAAAAAAAAGGTTATGAAAAGAGTTTTGTGTTAAAAAGAGAAAACGAAAAGATAGAAGAGGATGTCACTTTGTGCAAAAGAAGCAAAAAGATTATAAATAAAAATGATGAAAGAAATAAAAAAAAATAAGGTGAAAGAAAAAGAAGAAAGTGAAAAATAAGAGCCAAACACTCAAAAGTCACATCCATGTTGAAAAACGTCAAGGGAAAGAAAGTAAAATGAAAGGATGTCAAAAATAGGTTGAGAAAAGAGGAAAAAAGCCAATGTAATGTCAAGGACGGAAGAAAGTCACTACCCAAATGTACCACACCTGACCCTGAGCCTACGTTACAAGCTAAGAAAGTCCTATAGTGATCCACGTAACTAGTTTGGAGAGTCTAAGCAGTGAAAATAAGGGCAAGCCTATGGTATTGAGAACTAACTGTACTTAAAGTCACTCCTGAGCATGAGTGTTGAATGAATCCTAAAACTCAGAATTCATATCTTCTATGTGAAAAGGATTTCGTTTGAAGTGAGGGCACTAATAACATTGTCGGAAAGTTGGTACCTTGGGGATTGTGAAAAGTGTATGTTATGGTGTCGATTGGTCGATCTGTGTCATATCTTGATCCACATGAGTTAGCTTGTTGAGTCTAATAAAAATGATTTGCACTAAGAAGATGGGATGGGTTGAGATAGCCATGTGATTGCTGAGTTTGTATATCTTCTTCTACACAAGTGTCGTTTAGAGTGTAAGTGTGTTGCTTGAGGACAAACAACATATTTAAGTTGAGGGTGTTGATATACCGTGAGTTTATGGTATTTTTGATACATTTCACTTAAGAGTTGTGTGTGTTTAGGGCCATTTTGTATTGGAAATAATGTTTTTGTGTCATATTTGCAGGAAATAGGCTTGGACGCGATTTAGTGAGATGACAGCTGAAAAATCTGCAAAAGTAGCCACCCACAAAGGGACCTACGGACCATAGGTCCTATGACGGCCTGTCAATGGTGGGTGTAGATGGGAGCATCAAGGAAGTCTGACCAAGTGTGGAATCACGAAGCAACCTACGGACCGTAGGTCGACCAACGGGCTGTCCTGCACGTCCGTAGAAGGTGTTTAGAGAGTCGAAGTTCCAGTACCTGATGTAAATCCTAAGTGTGGAGCCACGGAAGAGGACTCAACCTACGGTCCGTCCTGCACGTCCTTCTGTGATGAACTGGGAGTTGAAGGTTCCAGGCCTTGCAGAAAAAGTCTAAGTGTTGACTAACGGAGGGGACCTACGGACCGTAGGTCGACCCACGGTCCATAGGTCGACCCACGGTCCGTAGGTCGAGTCGTCGACCAAAGCCGTGTCCAGAAAGTTTATTTCCTTAATTTGTTTCCTTTTTGTTTAGGACATGTTTTTCTATAAATAGGGTATGTAAACCTCATTTTTTGGGGTTGGACATTATTGTTTACTTTTAGTTCTTGATATTTTCTTGGGAATTAACTTGCAAACTTTGGCAATTTGATTTCCGAATTTCGGTTTAAAAGATTTTCTCTTTGAAATTCAATTGGAGATTACGGGTTTCTTCTACTCTAAACGTAAGTTCATGAATTCTCTTTACAAAAAATATGAATTGTGTTCTTTCAAGCATGAGTAACTAAATCCACAACTAGGGTTGTCGGAACCATGAGCAATTAACAACGTATGAATAATAACTAAGTAATTCTTGAATAGTGTTGATGCATGTATTGGTAGTTCTTTCTCTTAGAAGTCTTTTTAACGGTGGCCAACGTTAGAACTCGCCTTGTTGCTACTTGCCGGACCAAGGAGGTAGTTAATAAGAAAATAATTATCAATAGAGATTTAGTGTGATACTATCTAATTGTCTAATGTCAATTGGTGCGAGGGTGAAAACTAAGCCATACATTGATAGGATGTCTAATCTGAGGTAAAGGTAAGGGTTAGTAAATTATACACACTTAGCCGGATCAAGGTACGGAGTGAAATTCGCTATTTGGAGGACCAATCACTTAGGGATACATATCTTGCCAACTTTGCATGTAAAACACTAGGAAAGGATTACTATTCCTCGTGGGATCGACTCCAACCTACAAGTTGGGTTCTTGAGTTAAGTTTAAGTCTAAACCATATTCCTCGTGGGATCGACTCCAACCTACAAGTTGGGTTCTTTATTTGACAATGATCGCTTATACTTCTTTAGGGAGGTGTAATTTGAGCGTATCATTATTCCACACACTACATAGTTAGCGAACTGAGCATACCATGGTGGGTTCCCTTGGGTTACCCTCATCACCATTTCATCTGGGAATTCAGCCACAATATCCCTCTCGTCGTGATCAACTATATTGGTTTCTAACCGAGAAAAATGATTTGCCACTTGGTTTTCACATCCCTTTCGATCATTTACCTCGAAATCAAACTCTTGCGACAACAATACCCACCGAATCAATCTTGGTTTCGCATCCTTCTTAGCCATAAAATATCAAATGGCAGGATGATCTGTGAGTACCACCACTTTAGTTCCTAACAGGTATGCTCTGAATTTTTCAAACGCGTACACCACCGCTAGCAATTCTTGCTCCGTGATGGTGTAATTCCTTTGTGCTACATTCAATGTCTTGCTTGCATAATTAATCGGGTGAATTAACTTCCCCGTTCATTGACCAAGAATAGCTTGTAAAGCAACACCACTAGCATCACACATGAGTTCAAACAGAATACTCCAATCGGGAGCAATAATGATTGAGGCTGACACTAGTTTCTCTTTCAAACATAAAAATGCTCTTAGGCAAGCGTCATCAAAATTGAATGTAGATTCCTTTTCTAGCAATTTACGAAGTGGGTGTGCTAGTTTGGAAAAATCCTTTATGAAACCCTTGTAGAAACCCGCATGGCCTAGGAAACTTTGGACACCTTTTATCGAAATAAGAGGAGGGAGCTTGGCAATGACTTCAACTTTAGCTTGATCCACTTGCATTCCTTCTCCTGAAATTTTATGCCCCAAAACGATGCCCTCTTTTACTATCAAATGACACTTCTCCCAATTTATAACTAGATTGGTTACTACGCACCTTTTTAGCACTTGCCCAAGGTTTTCAAGACAGGCCTCAAAAGAATCACCAACGACTGAGAAATCATCCATGAATACTTCCATTGAGTCTTTCACCATATCTGCAAAAATAGAGAGCATGCGTCGTTGAAATGTTGCCGGAGCATTACACAATCCAAAGGACATCCTTTTGAAAGCAAAGGTCCCATAGGGACACGTGAAGGTAGTCTTCTCTTAATCTTCCGATGCAATGGAGATCTGGTTGTATCCGGAATAACCATCCAAGAAGTAGTACCATCCACGCCCCGCAAGCCTATCAAGAATTTGGTACATAAACGACATTGGGAAATGATCTTTCTCGATCCATGCATTTAGTTTCCGGTAGTCCATGCATACACGCCAACCAGTGACCGAGCTCATAGGTACAAGTTCACCTTTTTCATTTGGAACCACCGTGATGCCTCCTTTCTTTGGTATAGATTGCACGCGACTTACCCATTTGTTATCCGCAATAGGGTACACCACACCTGCATCTAACCACTTGATAATTTATTTCTTCACCACTCCTTGCATCGGTAGATGTAGCCTTCTTTGATGCTCAACACTTGGTTTGCATTCACTATCCAATTGGATTTTATGAGTGCAAATCCCGGGGGGAGTACCTATAATATCAGCAATTGTCCATCTTATGGCCTTGATGTATCGCTTTAATACCATAACAAGCAATTTCACTTGCCACTCAAGCAAGTTTGCTGCAATGATGACGGGTAAGGTATTGTTTGCTCCCAAAAATACATACTGAAGATGAGATGGGTGTGCTTTCAACTCAAGTTTTGGAGATTCTTCCGCAGATGGTTTAGCGGGGGGACTCTCTCGATTTTTCAGATCAATATCAAGATTCAATGGGTTTTTCGAAAGAGCACCAAGTCCCAAAAGAGCAGCCACAACTTCATCATATCATTGAACTTCTTCCTCATCATAATTTGCAAGGATAGCAGCAAGGGGTTCATCCATACACATCATTTCACTCACACTAGCCACTGCTTCATCAATCACATCAACTATTGAAACCACATGAATGTCACTAGGTTGCTTCATCGATTTGCACCATTGAACGTAACCTCCTCATCATTTACCCAGAATTTTAACTCACCACTTTCAACATCCACTAGAGCTCTTCCATTTGCCAAAAATGGTCTACCTAAAATAATAGGCACCTCCGCATCAATCTCACAATCCAAAATAATAAAGTCAGCCGGAAAGACAAATCGATCCACCTTTACCAAGATATCATAAAGTATTCTAATGGGGTGTTTAATAGACCGGCCAGCCATGAGAAGCCGCATTGTTGTGGATTTAGGTTCACCCAGCCCAAGTTGCTTGAAAATGGCATACGACATGAAGTAAATACTTTCCCTCAAGTCGCACAAAGCTTTGGCAAACTGAAGCATCCCAATGGCACATGGGATGGTAAATGACCTCGGATCCTCTTTTTTGTGATCACATCGCTGGTCATAACGACACTACAATTGTTAGAAACTTCAATCGTTTCGAAATCCATACTTTTTTTCTTAGTGACTAGTTCCTTCATGAATTTTGCGTATCCTGGCATCTCCAATAATGCTTCCACTAAAGGAAGGTTTATAGAAAGAGTCTTGAACACGGATAGAAATTTCTTGAATTTTTAATCTTCATTCCGCTTTTTGAGCCTTTGAGGAAAAGGTGGGTTGATTTTGGGCAACGGTTTTACTAACTTTGAAGAAGTGGCAGCCCCTTCTTTAGCTATTTGCAGCTCTTCGGTGGTGCTTTGCCTTGGACTTTCTTCATCCTCTTCGGGCATGTTCTTCTCCGGGGCTTGGTCGGATCTCTCCACATCAATGGTGTCTTTTGCATCTCTACTAGTGTTTGCCCCATCATTCACCTTCACATCACCACCTGCTAATTTCCCACTTCGTGTCACACCCGCTAAACCTTTTCATGTTCAGCCTTTGAATTCACTAAATAATCAATTGCACACCTTTATAATGGCTTGGGTTCTAACTGGGCTGAAAGTTGGTTCATTTGACATTCAAGTTGCTTGATAAAATCTATGTGAGAGTTTACTTTATTATTCAAGGATGAGAAATCAACCTTCATTTCCTTAAGCATATCATCAGACCCTTCAACTTTATCTAGAATGTGTGATAAAAAATCATCCACTCGAAGGCTCCCTGAACTGCCCTTAGACTTTGGGCTGTCACCCATTTGCATGTGATACACATCATGATTGTCTTCTCTCCTCCAAAAGTCATTTTGATCAACCCAATCTCGATTGTAAGCTCTCTGTGCATCTTCAATAAGTGTGTTCCAACATTGATTCTCACCCGACTTCAAAGAGCCCGGGTAATAATCCTCCTCTAGTCTTGACACTTTTTGCATCTCATTGTTTTCAGAAATACTTCCCATCACTTGTTCATTTAGCAACACCATTTGGGACATCATCTTGGCTATCTTGTCATCTTGTTCTTGGTTTTTTTCTACTTGCTCTTTTGTTAGCCCAAAATTCAAGGGAGACACTTGATCATCCTTAGTGTACCAATTACGATTGATCTTTGTCATTTCATCGAGGAGAGTGGATGATATAGCAAACGGTTGTTGCATGATTCCTCCTCGAACAAGCTGGTCAGCCACCCCTTTGTTTACTACGTCTAGACTCTAATAGAAGTATTGTAGCAACATATTGCTCGGGAGTCCATGAGTTGGGCACTTGAGCAGCAGCTTCTGAAACCTCAACCATGTTTCATGAATCGGTTCCCTCAACTTCATCATCTTCAAGGGAGGGAAATTTTTTACATAGAATAGCTCGGTGAGTTTCTCCCATGAAGTGATTGATTCTCTTGGTAACTCAGCCAACCACTTTGTTTCTTCCCCCATTAGAGAGAATGGAAACAACCAAAGTCGAACCGACTTTTGTGTGATATTCTCAAAGGCAAAAGGACCACACACGTTCATAAAGTTTCGGATATGCTCATAGGGATACTCATGAACCAAGTCGCCAAACGAATCCTTCATTTTTAACATTTGCAACATCATGCTAGTCACGTGGAATGCAACACTGCCCATGATCAGAGGTAAACGAATAGCACCCACACTAGCCAATTGAGATTCATTGACATCATTCAAGTTACCGATGTCATCTGAGTGTCCAACTTGGCTAGCGTTGCTTCTGTTCACACTCATCTCGTCACTTGTTCACAAGCAGCCAACAACACACATAAACAAAGTAAGTCGATTCAAAGAGATTAGATCACAGCTAAACTTTACAAAAAAATTCTAAACACCACTCCCCGGCAGAGGCGTCGATTTTAAAAACGCTCAACTACACTTCATCCAATTCTAAGTGTAGGCGATTATAATCTAGTATAAACCTTACGAAGAGTTGGGGTCGATCCAACAATGAGTGATACGGTAGAGAATTCAATTACGAAGTGAAAGATATGTTCTAATCGATTGGAGGAATAGAATTTATCGAATCAAATAAAGTAAATTGTAGGGCTTGACAGCAAGTGTCAAATGGGGGGGATTAGGTTTGTCAATTAACAACTATGAAAACAGGGGAATATTCAAGTAGAGAGGATCCTTGGGGATGTGATCGATTAATTACCAATTTCACTATATGGGTGATTAGTAATTACTAAAAATCATTGAATCTTAGTGGGAAGTTAGGCTTTAGATGCAATGGCCATCTCTCAATCAGCTATCATAATTCAAGCGAGTTATCTCAAACCTCGAAAAGCATAATAAATATGAATAGCCCAAAACCTCAATTAATCTACTATCTCGAGCTAGATTGGCAGTATTGAATTTAAGACTCACTTTCTCAACCTGAATCCGAAATAACCCAATCACTACAATCATCAATTGATAACCTTAATTCTAAAACCTCTTTCTCAAGAAGGCATAGAATACTAGACTAGAACTGCATTGGTAACTACAATTCAAGAATTAAAACTCTGTCATCAATCGAACCCACTTCAAAACAACAATGAACTAAATAAATACTAACACCCTTAAGCTAATTTTGACAATTAATCTCATAATCACACCCCCAAGAATGGGGGTTTTAGCCACACATTATAAAAACCAGGAAAATATTAACAACTATGTCCTCCATAAGTTGGGTAACGAAATTTGAGTCTTCAAAATGCTTGAAATCAACTTAATATCAAAACCCAACTTAAAATTCTCCTCAAAAACTACTAAGAACAGTGTTTAAGTCAAAAACCCAGAATTAGAATCTGTAGGAACACCTCTTTTTCTTTTCAAAATTCAATTTATACGTTCCCAGATTTTTCCCTTTGAGGTCATTCGCTAGAATAAGTCGAGTGTCGCCGACCACGCCAAATGCTCATGTCCATCGCATTTTTGGCTTGAGTCTTCACCCTTTATATGTTGTGATTTTATGCGATCGAAGTTGGGATCGCCGACCTAGTTGGTGATGCGCCAATTGTCCCTTCTTATCGCCATTTTTGCTTGCATCTTCACTAATTACTCTGCAACTTTAGGCGGGCTAAAGCTCCTTCGCCGATCCAATCGGCGCATCACCGAAGGGTACGTTCCACTGCCGAGTTGCCTTTGTCCAAGGGCTGGTATGCTGTAACTTTAGGCGAGCTGAAGGACTACTCGGTGTTGAAAACAAGGTTGACTACTGCCCCAGTGTTGACCTTACCAGAAGTTACGCAAGGTTTTATTGTGTATTGTGATGTATCCCGCGTTGGACTGGGTTGTGTTTTGATGTAGAATGGCAAGGCTATAGCTTATGCCTCCAGACAACTTAAGATTCACGAGAGGAATTACCCAACCCATGATATAGAGTTGGCTGTTGTAGTGTTTGCTTTGAAAATATGGTGCCACTATCTTTTTTTTGTTCATGTAGATGTGTTCACCGATCACAAGACTCTTCAGTATGTATTCAGTCAGAAAGAGCTTAATCTCAGAAAGAGGAGGTGGTTGGAGTTACTCAAGGATTATGACATGACTATTCTCTATCACCCAGGTAAGGCTAATGTTGTTGCTGATGCATTGAGCAGATTGTCTATGGGTAGTACTTCCCATGTTGAAGAGGATAAAAAAGAGTTATCAAAAGATGTGCACAGACATTCACGATTGGGAGTCCGGTTAATGGATTCAAATGAAGGAGGAATGGTGGTGATGAATGGGGCTGATTCATAACTAGTGTCCAAAGTGAAAGAGAAACAAGACCAAGATTATATTTGCGTGAATTGAAGGCAGATGTTCATAAGAAAAAAGTGATGGCTTTTGAACAAGGGGGAGATGGTGTATTGAGGTATCAAGGTAGATTGTGTGTGCCAAGGGTGGATGAACTTCATGAGAGGATCATGGAGGAAGCTCATAGCTCTAGATATTCTATCAATCCGGGTTCCACAAAGATGTATCGTGACTTCAGAGAAGTATATTGGTGGAGTAGCATGAAGAAGTGTATCGTAGGGTTCGATGCTGAGTTCCCGAACTGTCAACAAGTGAAGGTAGAGCGCCAGAGGCACAGTGGTATGGCTCAGAACATAGATCTTCCGGAATGGAAGTGGGAGATGGTCAATATGGATTTCATTATTGGGTTTCCACGGTCTCGCAGACAGCATAATTCGATTTGGGTGATTGTAGATCAAATGACTAAATCAGCCCATTTCTTACCGGTAAAGACTACTTTTTCAGCAGAAAATTATGCAAAGTTATATATTAAAGAGGTAGTTAGACTTCATGGAGTTCTAGTGTCCATCATTTCAGATAGAGGTGCACAATTCATCATAGAATTCTGGAAGTCTTTCCAGAAAGGTTTGGGTTCCAAGGTAAATTTGAGTACTGCTTTCATCCTCAGACTGATGGTCAAGTGGAGCGTATGATTCAGACTTTAGAGGATATGTTGAGGGCATGTGTGATCGATTTCAAGGGTAATTGGGACAATCACTTACCTCTCATTGAGTTTGCTTACAACAACAATTATCACTCTAGCATCCAGAGGGCTCCTTGTGAGGCTCTTTATGGGAGAAGATGTAGATTTCCCATTGGATGGTTTGAGGTTGGTGAGGATGGATTTATAGGACCAGACTTGGTTCATCAAGCTATGGAGAAAGTGAAGATCATTCAAGAGAGGTTGAAAATAGCACAGTGTCGTCATAAATCCTATATAGATATTAGGAGAAAAGACTTGGAGTTTGAGGTTGATGATTGGGTTTAATTGAAGGTTTCACCCATGAAGGGTGTTATGAGATTCGGTAAGAAAGGGAAGCTCAGTCCTTGGTATATTGGTCCTTATAGGATATCCAAGAGGATTGGCAATGTAGCCTATGAGTTGGAGCTACCATCAGAGTTAGCAGCAGTCCATCTGATGTTTCACATTTCAATGTCGAAGAAGTGTATGGGAGATCCTTTACTTATTATACCGACGGAATATATTGGTATTAAGGACAACCTATCATATGAGGAGATTCCCCTTCATATTGTGGATCGTCAGGTTCGCAAGTTCAGAACCAAAGAGGTAGCATCAGTCAAGGTCTTATGGAGGAATCAGTTTGTTGAGGAAGCTACTTGGGAGGATGAGGAGGATATGAAGAAGAGATACCCACATCTCTTTGAGTCCGGAGAAATTCCCAATCAAGGTACAATTATTTTTTCTTGGTACTCTTTAAATTGATATGCTGAATATGTGAAATTGCATATTAGGTGTTTGAGTTGGGTGTGGATGTTTCCACCCTAATTTCTACTTAGAGTAATCTCATTCGAGGACGAATGTTTCCAAAGGGGAGATATTGTAACATCCCACCTTAGAAAGAGCCAGAAATAGAACGAACTAATTTGAGAATTTTGCAAGTTATGATTAAGATGTGAGTTTTGGGTCAACTTCAAATGGCCATAACTTTCAGTACAAGATGAGTTAGGTGGACCATAAGATATCAAATAAAAGGTCTTGGAATCCTCTTTCCAACGTCACCGAGTTTGCTAAATTTCGAGTTCGAATGAGGGAGATATGTTCATTTGTAGTTAGCCTGTCTATTTAAGGAAAGTTACCCGAATTGATGAGGGGTATTTTGGTCTTTTCCTTACCCATCATCTTAAAATGAATTTAGTAATTTTTTTGGGATCAAATTTGATTTTGGTCAGTTTTCATAATCCCAAATACGCTTAGGGTTTTGAGAAGAGTTCAAAAAGAGGAAAAGAGGAGAAAAGGAAGAACGATCAAGGTTTTCGCGAATCGAGGATTTGTTTCACCAAATCGAGGTATGTAGGTTTTCATAGTATTGGGTTTGTTCAACCACACGCCAATCATGATTTAAAGATTCAAATTTATCCATAAAGATTGAAAGATTTAAGTTCTTGATCAGTGTTCTTGAAGTAATGCTTTCGTTCTTGAATTAGGATGGGTTAGATGAGTTCTTGAGATAATTTTATCGAGTTTGAGAGTTGTTTTTGAGTAGATTCTTGTATACTTGTATAGGGTAATTGAATCTAAGGAAAATTTGAGGAAATCAATTGATTCTAGGCGAGTTAGGGTCAGAAAAGGAGAAGAAAAATTTGTCGGGTTGACCTTGGGAGGGGCTGGCGCGGCGTGCCCCAAATGCGCCAGAGGGTCTAGGGCGGCGCACCAGCAGTGCGCCAGAATCCAGTCTCTGAAGTTCAGTGGCTGGCGCCCCGCGCCAGCAGTGTGACAGGGAAGCCTGTCCCCACCCTTTTTCCGTCGTTTGCTCCTTCTAAGTCCTTTTAAAGTGTACCTTTACTCCCTATTGATTCTAACTACTCTAAACTACATCTAAACACCGAGAGATCATTCATAACATGAATCATAACCTTGAATTCATAATTCAAATTCAAGGTAGAGTTAAGAGTTAAGTGTTGAGAGTTTTTCCAAGACGTTTTGAGAAGTCTTTTACAATCTTTTAAAACTTGTTTTAAGACTTGAGTACTTGAGTATAAGGATGAGTAGAGTTGAGTTCATTTTTTTCAAAATGATATATGGGAATTAAGTATTCCTAAGAGTAAATATTTTTACATTTAAAATGAGAGAAAATACCGATTTCCAAAAGAGTTCATGAGGAGTTTCGAGTACTATCTGTTTTAAGAGAAATCTTTTGAGTAATAATCTCAAAGTTGAGGATGAGGAAATGTATTTTTTTAAAACATTTGAACGAAGTTATATTTTTGGAGTAGTATTGAGAATCGATATGGGGGAGAGTTCAGAAAACTCACAGCCCCCATAAACCATGTAGCCAATGTGGGTAGAAAGGGCCATACTTTTTAGATGATTCCTTATTGCTTTTTAAGAATAGCTTAGTGGATACACTTAATTTAGGAGTTCTATACCCCGATAAGGTATTGGAAAGTTCTGACAGCGTAGGCGAGATGTTGTATCATCACATAGCTCATGGTGATGGTTGTCGGTTAGAGAATCTACCAAACAGAGTTTATACTGTACTTTCCAATACATTTAGTTGTTGTCTACTATTTTTAAAAGCTTTTCTTTATATTGCATTATTGTTATTACTTTTATTTTGAAATGAGTTGAGATTGAGTTGGGTTGAGACGAGGTAAGTTGTTTCTTCAGTTCCAGTTCAAGTTTATGTCATGTTTTAGATTTTCCCTTGCATGCTCGTACATTCCATGTACTGACGCCATTTTGCTTGAATCTTTTATGATGTAGATACAGGGAATTAGGATCATCAACCGGCGCTTCGTTGATCCTGTCGAGTTCCATAGTTGTTTGGTGAGCCTCTTTGCTTTTGGAGAATCCCTTATTTATCTTGTTTATCCCGACATCCCTCATAGTATTAGAGGTTTCATAGATAGATAAACAGTATTAGTTCATGAGTCTTTTCATTTCAGTTGTTATGTTCTAGACTTGAGTTACCCTTGAGGCCAGATGAATGTTTCTTTAAACATTTCTGAGGTTATCATTTTTTTATATTTGAGTTAAAGTTGTACTTTTAAAGTTATCTTATTTATGAGTAAGTCTTCCGCTAACAGTTAAGCCAGGTCAAGGGTTCGCTTGGAGCCAGCAATGGTTCTCGAGTGAGCTTCGCGCCCAGGGTGTAGGCTCGGAGCGTGACACAAACCTCAATCTTGGTTGCCGCTATAGCACCTGACGCACCACTATCGCGGCTTCCTCAATGGAGAGAAAATTTCTGCTATAGAGGGAGCGTTGTAGCAACAATGCTTCTATGGCGGCCTTGATGAGTTCATCCTAGAAATTATTGAAAATCAACAATGTTTCCCATTTCCAAATACATACCAACTCTTAAAACACATAAACATTAACAATATAATCCCAAATCGTTCCTAGATGCAAGTATCACTGATATTCGAACAGTATAGTCCAGAAAGATCTCAGGGTCATACCCAACAACACATAAATTAGGCACTTAAAACTACAATATCACAAAAATAATTATGAATAACACTAGAAAGCATTTTCATAACATCACCTTCGTGCTATCATACAAGAATAGCCCTTTCACCCTGGTTCCCAACCAACACCGGCTGTTTTGAAACTGCAGTTTCCATATAGAAACAATTCATTTGTTGCCCTTACCATATTTACTAACAGTAAGTCATTGTGTCACAACCCAATTTTTCGAGTCATGATGGCACCTACAATAGCCCAGTAGTAGGTAACCTAACATGTAACCCAGAACACCAAGTAATTGATATAATGATAGAAACAAAGTGGAAGCAAGACTTTAACAATAGAATTAGAACTACTGGCAGAAGCAAACCAAAATGGTATATACAAAAATCCCTCCTAGAACCTGAAATTCACAGGTACAGATCTTTCTAAAATAAAAGTGTACAAGTCCTAAAAGTGGACCCAAAATACAAAGTTGGTCTCAAAATGCAAAAAACTAGCTATCAAAATATAGATAGAGAAAGGTAAGTCAAGGACGTCAACTGCTCACCCTCGCCTCTAAAATGAAGTTGCAACAAGCTCAAATAAAAATGTTTGTAGTTGGTGCTCCGACATGCCTCATGAAACAAATGCAAAGTGTAGTATGAGTACCAAAACACGAGGTACTTAGTAGGGATCATAGGGTGAGTGAGAAGGAAAAGTAAAAGCAATATGAAATGCTAGAATCTAGGCACAGTGTATATTGAAAGAGATGCAAATTACTATACTAAGAACATAAAAATATCTAAGTACAACTAACGAAACCTAAATGGACCCGCATAAGCTAAGAAGGTACAATCATGCACATGTTTTAGTAAAAACTCGAATGGATCCCCATAAGCGTGACATTTACACATACTCGTTATATAAACTAATAACAAGTCACGGTGAGTCTAGAGCCAGAGAAAGCATTGAACAGACCTCGAACTATAGAGAGTCTCCCAAGTAACTGATAAGAGTTTCCCATAGACAAGAAGTGTTGTAAAACCTAGAAGTTAGAAGTTGAGATTAGAAAGAAACGTTGCATTTTTGGGTACCAGTACAGGTTCTACTACCCATCTACGGATTGTACAAGATCCTACCGTCCATAGAAGGTAGTCCTAGGAAGTCATCTTGAGGCTAGGAAGTTTTGAGTCTCTAGACCTTTCCTACGGACAAAGAGGATGGTATGTATGGGGGTCCTATGGCTTGTAAGAAAGGGCTCGTAGAAGAAGGTCCTGTCTTGGTGGAATTTTTAGAAGATGTGTCACGCCCTGAGGCTACCCCCTTGAGGTAACACGGGACCTAGGATCACGAGTGACACCAAGCTAACCCCGAATCTGGCATATCAAGAACATACTGAAAATAGCTAAGTAAAACATTTTCTATACGGAAGATAAAATAGTAGATATCTGAAAATGGGGAAAACCCAAATAGTCTGAATATAAGTGAAATAAACTAAGAGTGTAGTGATAACTGAAACAACCACTTAACAACTAAAGCTGAATCTACTACTATGTCTGAAAAGCCTCTAACTGAGTTGAGTTGCTGGGACATATCCCCAGCTAACTCTAACAAAACCGAAAATAAAAATAATGACTAAAATGAAAGCATGTCTATTGTCCTCAGAATATGAGAACTCACCACTGAAGCTGCTGAATGCGGACCGAGAATCGATCTAAGTGTGATGTGGATGTTGAGTACCTGAATCTACATCATGAAAGGATATAGCGCATAGTATGCAACAATACTTGGAAAGTACTTAGCATGAAGGATATAGATACTAAGCTGAACAAATATCTATGAGCTGAACAAAGCATAACTGAGCAATGACATAATCTAAGCAAGGATATAAATAATGAAACATAACTGAAAATCCAAGTTGAATGCAATGACCAAGTACTAATCATGAAGGTAACATGCTGAACTGTATGCTGATATAAATGCTGAAAACCTGGTCAAATGCACTAAGAGTCTGACTGTGGGAGCTACTATTAACCAACATAAACCACATGAGCTAAATTTGGAGTCCGATGTATATGCCCCATCGAGAGGACCCAATATACCTTGCCAGGGGTATAAAGGCATGACTGTGGCGTGATTACTAATATTGATGCCCAATAGAGGGGACTTAAAATCCTACGCGGGCACGTAGTTCTGGGACTATGAGGGTACACTGAACCCTAGTCCAACTCGTTGCTAAGTTTACTCCAAACTGAATACATCTGAAGCTAAAATGCATAAATACTGAATAGCTCAAAATACTGACATGCTAAATGAGAATATGACATTTATATACTGAGAATGTGACATTCGAAATCTGGAGCATGATTTTTTGTTTGACTTATCTATGGAAACATAAATCGAAATGAATTCCCATGATTTTACTAACCCTAGGTCTAAACAAGCTATGTAGAATCAAGGAACTGGCTGAATTCTAGCGACCTAGTGGATGAAAGGAACCCACTTGTGAAATACCACATACCTGGTGACGAAATCTACAGAGAAATCCTTTGGATTTCGGGGCTGAAACTTGAAGAACACTGCTACTTGTTCTTGAAAGAAACTGGCACCTCTTTCTCTTCTTTTCGTTCTAATTTGGATGATTTTTTGGAGAATGAGGGTTCTGGGTATATCTGACTAGGTTATTAGGCTTATAATAAGTAAAATGACATAGTTTAGGCATTAAACAACGTAGTTTAAGTGCCCCCAACGCATAGGGAAAAGAAAAAAAATGACCCCGACTTAAAAGCTGACTAAGGCATTCCACGGTGGGACTGAAGGACCGTCGACTGGGGTCGTGGTTCATGGTTTACCCAACAGAGCTTCACTAAAACGAGCATAACATTTCACTCTTAGGTTGGATTTTAGAAAACATGGTGGCATTGGAAAGAGGATTCAATTATCTTTAATTGGATAGGTGATAGGCCACCTAATTCATTTTGTGCTAAAAGATATGACCATTTGAAGTTGACTCAACAACCATTTTCCTCTAATTGGCTTCTAACCCTCAGCTACGGTCCGTAGATCCAACCACGGACCGTACTGGTCGGCCGTGTGTGGGATTAGAGATCCCTAAATCCTGGACCCCAATGATGGACCCCACCTACGGACCATCCCGTCGGTGGCTTCTGTGGTTCTGGCACCAGGTCCTGGAAAACTGCATTTTTTCATCTTCTCAAAGCAGAGGTGTTACAATATCTCCCCTTTGGGCACATTCGTCCTCTAATGAAGTCTAAACAAGCTGAGTATGGAGGGAAGGAGCCGCAATCCCTACCACTAAGTGCTAGAAACTGATATCCAACTGAACTGAGTTCCAAGAACATGAAAATATGTTGAAATGCAAGAAAAATTGAGGGAACAAGATACTGACACCGAATTACTCAAGAGTAAACTGAGAGAGTGGAGAGGAACTAGTACCTCAAGCTGAAACAGAATCGGAAGGAAAGAGGTTAGGATACTTGGCCATCATGGCTACTTCTGATTCCCAAGTAGCTCCCACTACGGACTGGCTCCTCCAAAAAACCATTACTGAAGGGACTTCCTTATTTCTAAACCTACGAACTAGACGGTCAAGAATTTCAACTGGCACCTCTTCATAAGTGAGACTATTCTTCACAGCCAAACTCTCTAATGGTACTATTCATGCCTGATCACCCACACACTTCTTCAACAAGGAAATGTGAAAGACTAGATGAGCCGTTGCTAGTTCTGCTGGCAACTCTAACTCATAAGCCACATTACCAACCCTTTTCAGGATTCTGTAAGGACCTACATAACTAGGACTGAGCTTCCCTTTCTTGCCAAATCTCATCACCCCCTTCATAGGTGATACCTTCAGGAAAACTCAATCATCAATTTCGAACTCTAAGTCCCTTCTCCTCACATCAGCATAGTACTTCTGATGACTCTCGGTTGTCCTTAGTCTATCTCTGATGAGTTTAACTTTCTCCATAGCCTCATAAACTGAATCCGGCCCAATCAAAGCTGCTTCACCTACTTCAAACCAACCAATTGGGGATCTGCATCTACGCCCATATAGTGCTTTATACGGGGCCATCTGAATATTGGAATAGAAGCTATTATTATAGGCGAGCTCTATGAGAGGTAGGTGATCATCCCAACTACAATTGAAATCGATCACTCAAGCTCTAAACATGTCCTCTAAGGTCTGAATGGTATGCGCTGCCTGACCATCCGTCTGTGGATGAAATGTTGTACTGAGATTTACCTGAGTACCAAGACCTTTCTGAAATGGTTTCCAGAAATGAGAGGTAAACTGAGGACCTCTATCTGAGATGATAGACAAGGGAAACCTATAAGGCCTCACTATATCATTGATGTAATCTTTGGCATAGTCCTCAACTGAATATGTAGTCTTGACTGTCAAGAAGTGAGCGGACTTAGTGACTATGTCCACTATCACCCAAATGGAGTCATGATGTCAGCGAGTATGAGGTAAACCCATAATGAAGTCCATGTTTATCACTTCCCACTTCCATATAGGAATGTTAATCTCTTGAGTCATACATCCTGGTTTATGATGTTCTACCTTAACCTGTTCACAATTAGGACACTTAGCCACAAAGTTTGCTATGTCCCTCTTCATGCCATTCCACCTAAAGACCTCCCGTAGATCACGGTACATCTTAGTGTCACCAGGATGAATGGAATACCTTGAGTTATGAGCTTTTCTAAGGATATGCTGCCTCAAATCACCCACATTACGAACACATAAGAGACCCTGGTAACGAAGCACACTATCTCCCCCTTGGTGGAAAATACCTCAACTTTATGTTGATGAACTGCACCTTTCAACTGAAGTAATATAGGATCACTGTCCTATTTTTCCTTAACCTTCGCTACCAATGAAGATTCCGATCCATTCTGAACTATCACACCACCATGTGATGTGTTCGTAAGGCAAACTCCTAAGCGAGTAAGCTGGTGAACATCTTTGGCTAACTCTTTCTTTTCTTCCTCAACATGTGCTACACTACCCATAGACAGTCTGCTGAGAGCATCAGCCACTACATTGGCTTTACCAGGATGGTAAAGCACATTCATATCATAATCTTTGAAGAATTCAAGCCATTTCCTCTAACGAAGATTCAACTCTTTATGGGTGAACACATACTAGAGGCTCTTATGATTTGTGAACACATCAACATGAACACCATACAAGTAGTGTCTCAAAATCTTTAGGGCAAATACTACGGCTGCAAGTTTGAGGTCATGAGTCGGATATTTCTTCTCATGGACATTAAGTTGTCTAGAAGCATAAGTTATGACCTTACCTCGCTGCATCAACACACAACCTAAGCCTACCCTGGAGGCATCATATAAATCACATAGCCATCTGAACCATCTGGTAGAGTCAAGATAGGAGTTGTAGTCAACCTAGTCTTCAGTTCTGAGAGACTTTTCTCACATTCATATGACCACTGAAATTTGACCTTCTTTTGAGTAAACTTGGTCAATGGGGAAACTATGGATGAAAATCCTTCAACAAATCTCTGGTAATAAGCGGCCAAACCCAAGAAAATTCTGATATTTATTAGACTGGTGGGTCTGGGCCAGTGTTTCACTACCTAAATTTTCTGAGAATCCACTCGAATCCCTTCGCTAGATACCACATGACCAAGGAAAGCGACCGACTGTAACTACAATTGACATTTGCTGAACTTAGCGAATAACTGGTGATCTTTGAGAGTTTGTAGAATAACTTTAAGATGAGTCGCAAGCTCCTCCTCATTCCCAAAATAAATTAGGCTATCATCAATAAAGATGATAATGAACAAGTCAAATACTGTTTGAACACCCTGTTTATTAAGTCCATGAAGGTTGTAGGGGCATTTCTTAGTCCAAAAGACATAACTACAAACTCATAATGACCATACCAAGTTTTGAAGGCTGTCTTCGTAATGTCACTATCTCTGACTCTAAGCTGATGATAGCCATATCTGAGGTCTATCTTAGAAAAGCAACTAGCACCCTCGAGTTAGTTTAACAAGTCATCAATGTTGGGGATGGGATACTTATTATTGATTGTGACATTGTTCAACTGATGATATTTAATGCACATTCTGAGAGAACCATCTTTCTTCTTTACAAACAACACTGGAGCACCCCAGGGAGAGATATTGGGTCTGATGAAGCCCTTATCGAGAAGGTCTTTCAACTTTTCTTTCAATTCCTTAAGCTCAGCTGGAGCCATTTTGTAATGAGAAATCAAAACAGGATGGGTATCTTGAAGGATATCTATTCCAAAGTTGATTTCCCTTTCGAGGGGAACTCCGGGAAGATCTTCTAGAAACACTTCTGGAAACTCATTTACTACTGGGACTGACTCAAGAGTTGGGGTTTCATAGTTTAAATCCTTAACCCGAACAAGATGATAGATATACCCTTTGGAGATCATCTTTCTGGCCTTAAGGTAAGAGATAAATCGACTTATAGGCAGTGAACTACTACCCTTCCACTCTAAGACTGGCTCCTTTGGAAACTGAAACCTAGCAATTCTAGTTCTACAATCGACTGAGGCATAACAGGAATGTAACCAATCCACGCCTAGAATGATATCAAAATATACCATTTCTAGCTATAAAAGATCTGCTTAGGTGACGTTCTAAGAAACTGTGACAGGGCAATTTCTGTATACCCGTCTACCTATAACTGGGTCACCAACTGGAGTAGAGACTAAGAAGGGTTCTAAGAGAGTTTCTGGACTGTCTCCGAAGTTTACTAGCCCCTATATGTAACAATGCATAAACATCTAAATGAAAGACTTTCAACATACCAGTGACCACATCGGGAGAACCTTCTTGTTCCTGGCGAGCCTGAAGAGAATAGAACCTGTTCTAGCACTAACCACCACCTGTACAAGATGAAGTACCCTGCTGAGTTGGGTGACTTACTGGTGCTGCTGGAGTTGTAGACTGAGCCCTATTGTTGTTACCCCCTTGCCCCTGCCTGGCAGTATGGCAATCCTTAAACCTATGGCCAGACTGACCACACCCAAAGCACCCTTCCCTGTCTGTAATACACTCACCCGGATGGTTCTTACCACACTTTGGACAGTTAGGAAAATCCTGCTACCTGAAGTACTCCCCTGAGACTTAGAGCCTCAAGCCTAACCTTTCTGATCCTATCAAAACCTGGGATATAGAGCACTAACTGATGAAGTTGATGAAGGTGTTGGGGATGTAGACCTTTGCTGAAACTATAAGCGGTTCCCACCACCTGACTTTTGTTGTGAGTATTCATAATTTCCTGTTCTGGCCTTTTTGTTATCTTTAGTCATTTCCCTAAGCTTATCTCCCTCAACCTGGTGAGCATGAGTCATTAGTCTGGAGATATCCATATCCTCTTGAAGTATAGCATTTCGGCACTCGGTCTTCACCAATCGGATACCCTAAATAAGAACTTACTTATTTGTGCTCTTGGATCGGCAACCATGTGTGGAGCATACATGCAGAGCTGGGTGAACTTCAACCCATACTCCTTGGACCGACATTGAACCGTGCTTCAAGTTCATAAACTCTTGTGCCTTAGCTTCTCTCAACTCCCTTAGGAAGATCTTATCCAGAAAAGCTCCAGTAAAACAATCCCAAGTCACAAGAGTTGCATTCGCACCCCTGTTGTCTTTCCACTGAGTGAACGAGATATGAGCCACATCCTTAAGTTGGTAGGATGCCAGCTCCACCCTGTCATTTCCAGTCACTTGCATCACCTCTAGGAACTTTTGACTTCATCGATGAAGTTATGTGGGTCCTCACCAACCTGCAACCCTAGAAATTCTTGCTGATTCATATGAACAAAGTCTCGAACCCTAGAGGCAGCTGATCCACCAATGTTGTTTTCAAGAACTGTGGCCTGCTGATTATTCTGGTTGGCAACACTCTGAGCCAAGAGCTGGATCACATTCCAAAATTACCCATTTGTAACCTCATTGTTCGGGACTAGAGGAACTGTGTGCATTAGCATTCTTTGCATTAGCTCTATGAGGAGGCATGATCTGAAGCGCATAACGACGGATTAGAATAAATAAGTTGAATCTTGCCTCACGCACAATAAGAATAGGAAAGAAAGTGAAGTTTTTCTTAAAGCACTTTGTAGCCTCCCTCTCATAGGTGTAGCACGCTTCACACTTGTGAAAGGGACTCTACTTAGTGCGGCTTTCAGACACCCTAGGACTCTTGAACTTACTGCTCTAATACCAAGTTTGTCACGCCCCGAGGCTACCCCCTTCACGTAACACGGGACCTAGGACCATGAGTGACCCCAAGCTAACCCTGAATCTAGCATATCAAGAACATACATAAAATAGCTAAGTAAAACATGTACTATGCGGAAGCTAAAATAGTGGATATCAAAAAATGGGGAAAATCCCAAATAGTCTCAATATAAGTGAAATAAACTAAGAGTGTAGTCATAACTGAAACAACCACTTAACAACTAAAGTTGAATCTACTACTATGTCTGAAAAGCCTCTAACTGAGTTGAGTTACTAGGACATGCCCCAAGCTAACCCTAACAAAACTGAAACTAAAAATAATGACTAAAATGAAAGCATGTCTATTGTTCTCGGAATATGAGGACTCACCACTGAAGTTTCTGAATGAGGACCGAGAATCGATCTAAGCGTCATTAGGATGTTGAGTACCTGAACCTCATGAAATGATGTAGCGCAGAGTATGCGTCAAAACTTGGAATGTACTGAGCATGCAGGATATAGATACTAAGCTGAAAAAATATATATGAGCTGAACAAAGCATAACTGAGAAATGACATAATCTAAGCAAGAATATAAATACTGAAACATAACTGAAAAGATAAGCTGAATGCAATGACCAAGTCCTAATCATGAAGGTAACATGCTGAACTGTATACTGATATAATAGCTGAAAAACTTGTCAAATGCACTACGAGTGTGACCGTGGGAGCTCCTATTAACCGACATAAACCACGTGAGCTAAACGTGGAGTCTGATATATACGCCCCATCGAGAGGACCCAATATACCTTGCCAGGGGTATAAAGGCATAACTGTGGCGTGATCACTAATACTGATGCCCAACAAAGGGGACTTAAAATCCTACGCGGGCACGTAGTTTTGGGACTCTGAGGGTACTTTAAACCCTAGTCCAACTCGGTGCTAAGTCTACTCCCAACTGAATACATAGGAAGCTAAAATGCACTAAATATTGAATAGCTCAAAATACTAGCATGTTGTAACACCCGGAAACTAGTAGACTAATTAGGACCTTATGTGAGGGTTCTAGAGTTTGACGTGAGGGTTAGAGTCATAGATTTGGCTTTCCGTAATTAGAATGAAGGGTTTAGGGATTAAACGTCAAGGTACCATTCCCCAAGGACCAACCAAGGGTCCTTGAGGAGGACCCTAGAAACCACCCATAAGCTGTCAAAAAAAAGCCCACCCACGATTGGGGACTCACGCCCCGTGGGTGAGGGGTTGTGCGTTAAGGGGTTCAAGACATGCTCTAGTACCCCATCCACAGAGGACCAGCATGGCCCGTGGACCCACTCATGGTCCGTGGGTCACGGTCTCGTGGGTTGGGAAGTGAACTCCATTAATTCGGTTAAGTTGGGTTTAAGGGGAATGTTCTAGAATTAGTTAGTTATTAAATAGGGTCATTTTATCAGTAATTAGACCACCTATATAAAGCTATTAGAGCATTAATTAGATGATTCCAAATCATTATTTGAATTCACCCAAAAGAACCCAAATTCCCTCCAAGAAATCCTCTCTCTAGAAACTGAACAAGAAGAAGAAGAAGAGAAGAAAGCTAGGTCAAATTCCTCCATTGTTGCAAGCTTTTGTGAGGGATTTATATCCAAGGTATGTTAGCTTATTCATCCATGGATTCTTCCATCCATGGAGCCCCCCTAGATTTCCCCCAAATTATGAAGATGAACCCCAATCTAAGCTAGGGTTTCTTCCTATGTTATGGGTAGTGTTTAGTATGATTCTAATTGAGGGGATTGTACTTGTTTATGATTGATTTAATATTGAATCATGATATATTTATGGTATTACATATTTTCTATGGCTAACCCTAGTCTAATTGATGAAATTGAAGAATGTGGATTTATGCCTTGTGAAGTGAAACTGAGGATTCATAGGTGATCTTCTAGAATTGATGTTATGTATAGTAATTGTTCAAGAATAAAAGCAATTAGACATGAATTGAATTATATTATAGCATATGTGATGGATCATGACTAGTAAAGCTTGAAGTTTGACCTTTATGATGATTTATGGCTAGAATTGCTTAAAGATGAAGCTTGTGACTATAATATCTTGTGATCTAGATATGTATGATGATTATATGAGGTAAATATTTGAGAGTAAGGCTTGTAGTCATGAATGTTGATCACTAGGGATTTGAGAGTAAAGCTAATATGATGAAACATAGATGCTAAGGCTTTGAGAGTAAAATCTATATGAGAATAGAAGGTTAATAAATAGATTTGTGATGAAAGATCTTTACCTACCTAATCTACCTCATGAATGATAGATTTTATGATATGATAGAATCACTTGAGTTATGATGGAATCCATGTCTAATGTAGTAATTTTAGATATGTTAATTTGATATGAGCTTTGACCCTAAGAGGGCAAAATATGATATGATGCATGTTTGTATGAATATATGTACATGCCTAATGATCACTTTGAAAGTGAAGTGTTAATGATTAGGTTGTTGTTGTGGGCTGATTGAAAGGTTATTCTCATGAACTCATAATGAACTTAATGTGAAAGGTGTTCTCACATAGTAATGGTTCTAGGGTTGAAAGGCTTTTCTCACCTAATTGGTCTAAAGAGTTATTTAGTGAATTAACTTGGATTGATTGTCAAGGACATCCTTCCATGAAACTTGAGTCGAAGTAGAGACTTAATAATTATCTTGTGTGATTTAAGCCTAGCACCGAGTAGATATTGAAATGAGATGGAGGTTCCCACCTAGTTGAGTTTGGGCTTCCAAAATGGGAACTCTCACCTAGTATAGTCCAGATTTCACAAAGTATATCTCATGAGATGGAAGCCTTCACCTAGTGGAGTTTTGGGTTTCTAGTAGCATTCTCCGTATCCCATAACTACGTACCCCATGGGAAAGTTAGCTAGTGGATCCGACTAAGCTAACAAATAGGTTCTACGTTAGGTAAGTGGACAAACCCTTGACGGTGTGGGTAACACCGGGAGGGATGATGTGATAGCTCATATGTTCTCATGTCGGTTAAGGCTCTATCCCAACTACAACAAGATTAGTAGTGAACTAAGATTATGCTTAAAGAAGCATCTCCTAGAATTCAAACCTAATGGACTAAGATTTTCCTTGAAAAAGCATCTCCTAGAGTCCAACACAATTAATGAACTAAAATTATTCTTTAGGAAGCATCTCCTAGAGTTCAAGACCATGATGAACAAAGATGTACTTAGTGAAGTATCTCCTAGTGTTCAAGTTAACAATGAACTTAGATATGCTTGAGAAGTGTCTCCTAGGGTTCAGATTAATAAGGAACTAAGAGTATGCTTAATGAAGTGTCTCATAGTTTTCAACCTAATAGCTAAATAAGATGTGCTTAAGGAAGTACCTCCTAGTGTTCTAAGGTTTTAAAGAGGGGGACTAGTCTCCAACCAAGAAGTATGAGTAAGATGACCTAAATGAGTACTTAGTGTGCGTAGGATTATGGGTTCTTATCCATGCATTGCACAAGTATGACTTATGGTTACCTAAGAAGTGTTTCTCTTATATGAAGTATGTTTTGATGGATTTTCACTATAGTTGCCTTCCATGTTATGTTTGACTAAAGGTGAGAGATTCCCTTGTCTATGAGAAGTAAGCTAATGATGAGATCAAATATGATAAAGAGGTATGATGGCCTAAAAGTGGTACTTAGGCTAGATGGGATTATGGGATCTCATCTATGCATTGCACAATTATATCTTGAAGGTTACTTATGAAGTTTCTCTTATGTTAAGAGGATTTTAGTATGGACTAAGCTTATGAATATGTGGTATTTCCTATGTTAGTGGATTATGCCTTATATTGACTTATGCTCATATTATGCCTATGTTGGAGATTATGCTTATGATTATGTTATTGTCTCTTATGCTTATGACTTATGTTTTATGTTTACTAACCCTTGTGTTATGCTCTTATGATGTCATGCTAGCTAACATATTTAGTACTTTTGTACTAATGCATACTCTTGCCTATATTCTCATCTAATATAGGGTTCGGCAATTTTGAGTTCCATTCTTGAAGAATAGGTTTCTAGAAGTGCATGGAGGGGAAGACTTGGTGAGTCCTCATAGCATCGAGGATTTTATCACCTTTCCTTTATGTCTTTTATTTTCATGTCTTGAGACTATTGTATTGGCTGTGACCCAAGAGTATTCAAAGTTGTATTAGATGGTTAGAGACAAGTGTAGTAAGACTTCCACTTTACTTTTATAAAGACTTCGATTGTATGGATAAAGTTTTAAAATTTCCATACTTTTCTATTATCTTATGTTATGATGTGCTAAGTGGATTGTATGAGACCCCTTCGGTGTTAAGTACACCATGTTACATCTAGGGTATACCCCTGGGTCCTGACAAACTTGGTAATCAGAGCACAAGGTTTAGAATAGTTCTACGATTGTCTCAAACCACGTCTAGTAGAGTCTTGTTCATAAATGTGAAGCGCACCACATTTATGAATAGGAGGCTATTGGATGTTTAGGAAACTTCACTTCTTCATTCTCTAAGTCATGCTATAGAGTTTATCTCTAGTAGGTATTTCTCCTATTCCGTGCCCTATGGTTTTCAGGGTATGGCTAATACAAGGGCAAATGCTAAGAGAAATGAGGAAGAAAATGTGGATCATGAGGTTCCTCCCCAAGGTCCTCCTCAAGCTCCAATTGATCCTTCGGAGATGTCGAATGCGGAGTTTATATCGGCTTTCCAAATGTTGGATCAAGCCATGACGGCGCAAGCCAATAGGGAAGTGGTTGCTCCGGTGAATCCTAATATGAATTCTGTGACTTCTAGATTGAGGGAGTTTATGAGGATGAACCCTCCCGAGTTTTATGGTTCCAAAGTGGGAGAGGATCCTCAAGAATTTGTCGAAGAGGTTTATAAAATAATTGATGCCATGGGGGTGACTTCGGTAGAGAAAGCGGAGTTAGCCGCTGACCAATTGAAGAGTGTCGCTCAAGTATGGTATACTTAATGGAAGAACAATAGGCCGGTAGGAGCGGGTCCAATAGAGTGGGAACTGTTCAAATCTTCGTTCCTTGATAGGTTCTTTCCCTGAGAGTTGAGGGAAGCTAAGGTGGAAGAGTTCATTAACCTTCGCCAAAGAGGTACGAGTGTTCAAGAATATTCTCTAAAGTTTACTCAATTTTCCAAGTATGCTCCGGCTTTGGTGGCGGATTCAAGGGATATGATGAGTAGGTACTTGACGGGTGTGTCTAGATTACTGATAAAAGAATGTCGTTCAGCAATGTTTCATGATAATATGGATATGTCACGTTTCATGGTGTATGCCCAGCAAATGGAGGATGAGAAACTCCAAGACAAGAATAGGGAGGTAAAAAGGGCTAGGATCGGTGATGGGAATTTCTCCAATGATAGATCCGATGGATATGGTCAACCTAGGACCCAACAAAAGCTTTCCAACAAAGAGAGGGTGTCTAACCCTAAGCCTCAAAGAGGGAGTACTAGTGAATATGTGTTGCTTAAGCCTACTTGCACTAAGTGTGGAAGGAAGCATTATGGTAGGTGTCTAGCCGGCAAGGATGGTTGTTATGGTTGTGGTAATGAGGGTCACAAGATGAGAGATTGTCCAGGGAGAGAGGCCAAGCAACCTTCTCTTAGTGGTCCGGATTCCAATGCTTCCAAACAAAAATAGGTTCTATGTTCTCCAAGCTAGAGGTGAACAAGACTGTGCCCCGGATGTGACTACCGGTATGTGTTTTTTTGCTTTGGTATATTCCGGATTACTTGTCTTTTGTGACTTGATATGTTAGGACTTAAAGTTGTTTTTAGTATGAATGATGTTTAGAAGAGTTTGTATAGGCCTTCTCCCAAGGGGGATATAGTGTGCCTAAAATAGCAAGGTTATTGTGTGTTTATGTGTTGCCATGATTTCCTTATATGATACATGTTCATGAATGCTTGTGAATTAAAAGAAAATGAGTTTGCATTATTATTTCCTCATGTTGTAGTGCATTGAGTATGAGTTGCCTATTTGACTTCATGAGATGAATATATGAGCATGCCTTAGTTGGACTTGAGAGATTCCTCCTTGAATAAATGCTTTTTTAGAGTAAATTGCATATGAGCTCCATGAGCGTATGTTGAGCATGTTATGGCTAGGAGAAGATAGCTCCTCCTTGAACATGACTAGTTATGATAATTTCATGCATTTTGGGTTGTTAGAAGTAGTTTCTATTTCCTTGTGTTGCATTGAATAAGTTTAGCCTGGATATGAAGTTCCTCCTTTGTTATATGAATTTAGATAGTTGCATGCATAATGGGCTGCTAGTCTAGAGTCGTTTCCTTTAAATAAGTGTTTAGAATCGCCATTCGAGGACGAATGTTTCCAAGGGGGAGATATCTTAACAACCGGAAACTAGTAGACTAAACTAGGACCTTATATGAGGGTTCTAGAGTTTAACGTGAGGGTTAGAGTGGTAGATTTGGCTTCCCGTACTTAGAATGAAGGGTTTAGGGGATAAACGTTAAGGTACGACTCCCCACGGACCAACCAAGGATCCTTAAGGAGGACCCTAGAAACCACCCAAAAGCTGTCCAAAAACAGACCACCCACGATTGGGGTCTCACACCCCGTGGGGTGACCCACGCCACGTGGGTGAGGGTCTGTGGGTCAAGGGGTTCAAGAAATGCTCCAGTACCAAATCCAAGGAGGACCAGCACGTCCCGTGGACCCACTCACGGTCCGTGGGTTGGGGTCTCATGGGTTGGGCAGTGAACTCCATTAAGTATGGTAAGTTGAGGTTAAGGGGAATGTTCTAGAATCAGTTAGTTATAAAGTATGGTCATTTTATTAGTAATTAGAACACCTATATGAAGCTATTAGACCCTTAAATATATGATTCCAAATCATTATTTTAGTTCACCCAAAAGAGCCCAAATTCCCTTCAAGAAATCCTCTCTCTAGAAACTGAAGAAGAAGAAGAAGAAAAGAAGAAATCTAGGTCACATTCCTCCATTGTTGCAAGCTTTTGTGAGGTCTTTATATCCAAGGTATTTTAGCTTATTCATCCATGGATTCTTCTATCCATGGAGCCCCCTAGATTTCCCCCAAATTGTGAAGATGAACCCCAATCTAAGCTAGGGTTTCTTCCTATGTTGTGGGTAGTGTTGAGTACGATTACAATTGAGTGGATAGTAGTTGTTTATAATTGATTTAGTATTGAATCATGATATATTTATGATATTACATGTTTTCTATGGCTAACCCTAGTCTAATTGATGAAATTAAAGAATGTGGGTTTATGCCTTGTGAAGTGAAATTGAGAATTCATAGGTGATCTTCTAGAATTGATGTTATGTATAGTAATTGTTAAAGAATAAAATCAAGTAGACATGAATTGAATTAGATTATAGCATATGTGATAGATCATGACTAGTAAAGCTTGAAGTTGGACCTTTATGATGATTTATGGCTAGAATGGCTTAAAGATGAAGCTTGTGACCATAATGTCTTGTGATCTAGATATGTATGATGATTATAAGAGGTAAAGCTTTGAGAGTAAGGCTTGTAGTCATGAATGTTGATCACTAGGGCTTTGAGAGTAAAGCTAATATGATGAACTATAGATGCTAAGGCTTTGAGAGTAAAATCTATATGAGAATAGAAGGTTAATGAATAGAATTGTGATGAAATATCTTTACCTACCTAATCTATCTCATTAATGATAGATTGTATGATGTGATAGAATAACTTGAGTTATGATGGAACCATGTCTAATGTAGTAATTTTAGATATGTTAATTTGATATGAGCTTTGACCCTAAGAGGGAAAAATATGATATGATGCATGTTTGTATGTATCCATGTTCATGACTTATGACCACTTTGATAGTAAAGTGTTAATGATTAGGTTGTTGTTGTGGGCTGATTGAAAGGTTATTCTCATGAACTCATAATGAACTTAATGTGAAAGGTGTTCTCACATAGTAATGGGTCTAGGGTTGAAAGGCTTTTCTCACCTAATTGAACCAAAGGCTAAGGAGCCTTTATGTCTAGATCATGGATGGTGATAGTTGCTCACGCATGGTCTAAAGAGTTATTTAGTGAATTAACTTGGATGGATTGTCAAGGACATCCTTCCATGAAACTTGAGTCGAAGTAGAGACTTAATAATTATCTTGAGGGATTTACGCCTAGCACCGAGTGGATATTGAAATGAGATGGAGGTTCCCACCTAGTTGAGTTTGGAGTTCCAAAATGGGAACCCTCACCTTGTAGAGTGCGGATTTCCCAAAGTATGTCTCATGAGATGGAAGCCTTCACCTAGTGGAGTTTTGGGTTTCTAGTAGAAATCTCTGTATCACATAACTACGTGTCCCGTAGGAAAGTTAGCTAGTGGATCCGACTAAGCTAACAAACTGGTTCTACCTTAGGCAAGTGGATGAACCCTTGATGGTGTGGGTAACACCGGGAGGTATCATGTGATAGCTCATATGTTCTCATGTCGGTTAAGGCTATATCCCAACTACAACAACATTAGTAGTGAACTAAGATTATGCTTGAAGAAGCATCTCTTAGAGTTCAAACCTAATGGACTAAGATTATGCTTGAAGTAGCATCTCCTAGAGTCCAACAAAATTAATGAACTAAGATTATTCTTGAGGAAGCATCTCCTACAGTTCAAGACCATGATGAACAAAGATGTACTTAGTGAAGTATCTCCTAGTGTTCAAGTTAACAATGAACTTAGATATGCTTGAGAAGTGTCTCCTAGGTTTCAAATTAATATGGAACTAAGTGTATGCTTAATGAAGTGTCTCATAGTGTTCAACGTATTAGTGAACTAAGATGTGCTTAAAGAAGTACCTCCTAGTGTTCTAAGGTTTTAAAGAGGGGGACTAGTCTCCAACCAAGAAGTATGAGTAAGATGACCTAAAAGAGTACTTAGTGTGGGTAGGATTATGCGGGTCTTATCCATGCATTGCACAAGTATGACTTATGGTTACCTAAGAAGTGTTTCTCTTATATGAAATATGTTTTGATAGATTGTTGCTATAGTTGCCTTCCATGTTATGTTTGACTAAAGGCGAGAGATTCCCTTGTCTATGAGAAGTAAGCTAATGATGAGATCAAATATGATAAAGAGGTATGATGGCCTAAAAGTGGTACTTAGCCTAGATGGGATTATGGGATCTCATCTATGCATTGCACAAGTATAACTTGAAGGTTACTTACGAAGTTTCTCTTATGTTAAGAGGATTTGAGTATGGACTAAGTTTATGAATATGTGGTATTTCCTATGTTATTAGATTATGCCTTATGTTGACTTATGCTCATATTATGCCTATGTTGGAGATTATGCTTATGATTATGTTATTGTCTCTTATGCTTATGACTTATGTTTTATGTTTGCTAGCCCCTGTGTTATGCTCTTACGATGTCATGCTAGCTAACATATTTAGTACTTTTGTACTAACGTATACTCTTGCCTATATTCTCATCAAATGTAGGGTTCGGCAATTTTGAGTTCCATTCTTGAAGAATAGGTTTCTGGAAGTGCAAGGAGTGGAAGACTTGGTGAGTCCTCATAGCACCGAGGATTTTATCACCTTTCCTTTATGTCTTTTAATTTCATGTCTTGAGACTATTGTATTGGTTGTGACCCAAGAGTATTCAAAGTTGTATTAGATGGTTTGAGACAAGTGTAGTAAGACTTCCGCTTTACTTTTATAAAGACTTCGATTGTATGAATAAAGTTTTAAAATTTCCATACTTTTGTATTATCTTATGTTATGATGTGCTAAGTGGCTTGTATGAGACCCCGTCGGTTTTAAGTACACCATATTACATCTAGGGTATACCCCTGGGTCCTGACAAACTTGGTAATCAGAGCACAAGGTTTAGAATGGTTCTAGGATTGTCTCAAACCACGTCTAGTAGAGTCTTGTTCATAAATGTGAAACGCGCCACATTTATGAATAGGAGGCTATTGGATGTTTAGGAAACTTCACTTCTTCATTCTCTAAGTCGTGCTATAGAGTTTATCTCTAGTAGGTATTTCTTCTAATTCGTGCCCTATGGTTTTCAAGGTATGGCTAATACAAGGGCAAATGCTAGGAGAAATGAGGAAGAAAATGTGGATCATGAGGTTCCTCCCCAAGGTCCTCCTCAAGCTCCAATTGATCCTTTGGAGATGTCGAATGCGGAGATTATATCGGCTTTCCAAATGTTGGCTCAAGCCATGACGGCGCAATCCAATAGAGAAGTGGTTGCTCCGGTAAATCCTAATATGAATTATGCGACTTCTAGATTGAGGGAGTTTATGAGGATGAACCCTCCCGAGTTTTATGGTTCCAAAGTGGGAGAGGATCCTCAAGAATTTGTCGAAGAGGTTTATAAAATAATTGATGCCATGGGGGTCACTTCGGTAGAGAAAGCGGAGTTAGCGGCTTACCAATAGGCCGGTAGGAGCGGGTCAAATAGAGTTGGAACTGTTCAAATCGGCATTCCTTGATAGGTTCTTTCCCCGAGAGTTGAGGGAAGCTAAGGTGGAAGAGTTCATTAACCTTCGTCAAGGAGGTATGAGTGTTCAAGAATATTCCCTAAAGTTTACTCAATTGTCCAAGTATGCTCTGGCTTTGGTGGCGGATTCAAGGGATATGATGAGTAGGTACTTGACGGGTGTGTCTAGATTACTGATAAAAGAATGTCCTTCGGCAATGCTTCATGATAATATGGATATCTCACGTCTCATGGTGTATGCCCAACAAATGGAGGATGAGAAACTCCAAGACAAGAATAGGGAGGTAAAAAGGGCTAGGACCGGTGATGGGAATTTATCCAATGATAGATCCGATGGATATGGTCAACCTAGGACCCAACAAAAGCTTTCCAACAAAGAGAGGGTGTCTAACCCTAAGCCTCAAAGAGGGAGTACTAGTGAATATGTGTTGCTTAAGCCAACTTGCACTAAGTGTGGAAGGAAGCATTATGGTAGGTGTCTAGCCGGCAAGGATGGTTGTTATGGTTGTGGTAATGAGGGTCACAAGATGAGATATTGTCCAATACTTTAGGCTAAAGGGAGAGAGGCCAAGCAACCTTCTCTTAGTGGTCCGGATTCCAATGCTTCCAAACAAAAATAGGTTCTATGTTCTCCAAGCTAGAGGTGAACAAGACTGTGCCCCGGATGTGACTACCGGTATGTGTTTTTTTGCTTTGGTAGATTCCGGATTACTTGTCTTTTGTGACTTGATATGTTAGGACTTAAAGTTGTTTTTAGTATGAATGATGTTTAGAAGAGTTTGTATAGGCCTTCTCCCAAGGGGGATATAGTGTGCCTAAAATAGCAAGGTTATTGTGTGTTTATGTGTTGCCATGATTTCCTTATATGATACATGTTCATGAATGCTTGTGAATTAAAAGAAAATGAGTTTGCATTATTATTTCCTCATGTTGTAGTGCATTGAGTATGAGTTGCCTATTTGACTTCATGAGATGAATATATGAGCATGCCTTAGTTGGAGTTGAGAGATTCCTCCTTGAATAAATGCTTTTTGAGAGTAAATTGCATATGAGCTCCATGAGCGTATGTTGAGCATGTTATGGCTAGGAGAAGATAGATCCTCCTTGAACATGACTAGTTATGATAATTTCATGCATTTTGGGTTATTAGAAGTAGTTTCTATTTCCTTGTGTTGCACTGAATAAGTTTAGCCTGGATATGAAGTTCCTCCTTTGTTATATGAATTTAGATGAGTTGCATGCATAATGGGCTGCTAGTCTAGAGTCGTTTCCTTTAAATAAGTGTTTAGAATCGCCATTCGAGGACGAATGTTCCCAAGGGGGAGATATCTTAACAACCGGAAACTAGTAGACTAAACTAGGACCTTATATGAGGGTTCTAGAGTTTAACGTGAGGATTAGAGTGGTAGATTTGGCTTCCCGTACTTATAATGAATGGTTTAGGGGTTAAACATCAAGGTACGACTCCCCAAGGACCAACCAAGGGTCCTTAAGGAGGACCCTAGAAACCACCCAAAAGCTGTCCAAAAACAGCCCACCCACGATTGGGGTCTCACACCCCGTGGGGTGACCCACGCCACGTGGGTGAGGGGCCGTGGGTCAAGGTTCAAGAAATGCTCCAGTACCAAATCCAAGGAGGACCAGCACGTCCCGGGACCCACACACGGTCAGTGGGTCGGGGTCTCGTGGGTTGGGCAGTGAACTCCATTAAGTATGTTAAGTTGGGGTTAAGGGGAATGTTCTAGAATCAGTTAGTTATAAAGTATGTTCATTTTATTAGTAATTATAACACCTATATGAAGCTATTAGACCCTTAATTAGATGATTCCAAATCATTATTTTAGTTCACCCAAAAGAGCCCAAATTCCCTTCAAGAAATCCTCTCTCTAGAAACTGAAGAAGAAGAAGAAGAAAAGAAGAAATCTAGGTCACATTCCTTCATTGTTGCAAGCTTTTGTGAGGGCTTTATATCCAAGGTATGTTAGCTTATTCATCCATGGATTCTTCTATCCATGGAGCCCCCTAGATTTCCCCCAAATTGTGAAGATGAACCCCAATCTAAGCTAGGGTTTCTTCCTATGTTGTGGGTAGTGTTGAGTACGATTACAATTGATTGGATAGTAGTTGTTTATAATTGATTTAGTATTGAATCATGATATATTTATGA
>JAJONR010001957.1:0-81069 GCA_029582245.1 Solanum etuberosum | reverse complement strand
TGCCTAAGAGGGCTATGCGCTGCCTACGGGGCTATATCGTTGCCAAAAAGGGCTATGTGACTTCTTACAAAGACAAGGGGCTACCGATAGGGGTATGTAGATTGATTTGGCACCTTCTGGGCTTATGGGGGCCTAGGTAGGTGTGTTGTTTGTACCTGCCGAGCTTATGGGGGCTTGGTTAGGTTGTTGTTTGATCATTTTTTATATTTTTAGATTCAGTAGTGGGTTATCATGCTTATCTAAATTTTGATTTCCTTACCTGATTGCTTTTGGTATATTATGATACTTGCTCATTTATTCTATAGCCTTTCATACTCTGTACATTATTTCGTACTGATGCCTCCATTTTCTGGGGGGCGCTGCATTCATGCATGCAGGTCCCGACAGACGACCCAGTAGACTTCCTCAGCTGCAGGATTGACTTCTATCTGGTTGGCTAGCCCCTTTCCTCTGGAGCTGCCAGAGTTGGGAGGTTTGTTAGCTTTTGTTGTATATATTTTTAAGGGTAGGCTTGGGCCCTTTCCCACCAATCTTTACCACTCTTAGAGGCTTGCAGACTAGTGTGTGGGGTGTATAGCTACGTTGTGGCCATGTTGTCCTAGTTTGTTGGTTTTATGAAGCTTGTAAGTTGTTTGATGTATTGTCTTGATATATACCTGCTTTCAGTTTTGGTACAGAGATCATGGTGGCCTCGACGGCCCAATCAGGACTTTTGTGCTAGTTGGTTGTTTCTTTATATGAACTCTTGGGAGTAGCTGTTTCTTTTATAGATCTATTGACAGGGGCCTTGCCGGCCGAGGGCTAAGTTTTAAGTCGAGATATACTTGTTTGTTTTCTTGATTCCGTGTGGCTGCCATGCGCTAGTAGCAAATGGTTCAGCAAGGTTGGCTCGGGCCTGCGTTTTGGTATTAGGAGCCAGTTGCGCCCCTTGTGTTTGGGGCGTGACAATAATCATCAGTATTAATTCTGAATCTAGGTGTCAAATGTTTAGAACTAGAACTACTAGTTCCTCCTCCCCGATTATTTTTTCTTTCCGACATTGGTCTTTTATCACTATTTCTTTTCGAATTCATGTTCAAGTTTAAAATAGTTAAATATTATTAAAAACAAGCAATATATTATAACAAAAAAAAAGTAACTTAATAAATAAATAAATAAAGAAATTAAAGTTGGAACAAATGTACCGAACGTCTACGTAAAAGTGGACGTATAACCAAAGCCGGAATTGAGAGATGCCAATTGAAGTTTCCGATTTACTTCAAAAAAATCTCTGAAATCCGAAATCCAAGTCAATATCACAAAATAATAATTATGAATTTATGAGAGATTTAAAATTGAGAGATTCTGTAAGATTTTAATGGAATAGTTTATGAATTTGTGAGTTAAATGAAAGAATATGGGTATATTTATAGTGTTAAGGGGTTAGAGAAGGGTAGGGGTAAATTTGAGCCGTTTTGGGCCCCATCCCAACGGCTAGAAGGGCCCAACGACTATTATGGCTTTAACACATTATAAAATTAAAAATGAAATTGACCGTTGAACCGGTTCAGACCAGACCAGAATCGGGTCTACCGAAATCGGATCAACCAAGTAAAAACTCGGGTTCCGTTTCGGTACCCTATCAGACCGGTTCCTTACCGGTTCAACCGATACCGGATATACCGGTACGGGAACCGGACCAGAACCAGATCGGACCGGGAAAAAACCTATCCAAATGTCAGCCTTAGTTGTACATACTATTTATATTTACAACTAGTAAAATTATCCGCTCTTCGCGCGGGACTTTAATATCATATAATTTATAAAATAATACTTAAAATCTATCAGTCATTAAAACTAGAACACTATATTATCTTACATACAAGATTACGTAGTGACAAACATTAATAATATAAAGGAAAATGATAATTATAACATCTTATCATTTATCCTTCAATCAATCATCTTTAATCTGATTTTATAATGTGTCATTTTTCCTTCAGGAAGTGTTACTATTTGATATTTTCTGGAAATTAGATGAACATCAAAATGAGATATTAATTTTTTTAATAAATAAATATTTTTTATCTGTACTAAAAAACACTTATAAAAATAACTTTGTATAAATATAAACAACAAAGTTTAAAATATATACTCAAAAACAACAATTAATATCATAAGCATAAATTAATAAAAATATTTGTACTAACAAATACTTATAACAATAACTTTGTAGAAACATAAACAACAAAGTTTAAAACATGCACTCAAAATTAACAATTAATATCATAAGCATAAATTAATGAAAATATTTGTACTAACAAATACTTATAACAATAACTTTGTAGAAACATAAACAACAAAGTTTAAAACATGTACTCAAAAACAACAATTAATATCATAAGCATAAATTAATGACTGTAAAAAAATATATCAGGATCTATAACAATAGAATGAAACAAAAAGGAAAAAATTGAGTCCACTGAATGTACAATGTCCCCTTAAGGAAATTATTCCCCTCTAGTACCCGAGGTTTAAAGGAATAGATCCTCTCGGGATGGAATAATTCTATTCACAAGTGTATTGATACAAAAACAATAGTGTCAGTGAGCCACTCAAGAGGAGCAAAGTACACGAATATTTAATTGTGCAGAAGAAGAAGAAGTTCAGAATTTTCGTTGTTTTAAAATGAGAGGAAATTCCTCTATTTATAGACAACAAAGGGTAGTGTGAACAAATATTTATTGTGCCTTATCGAAAATGTCACAACTCTTTGGAAAAGTTACAACCCTTCGAAAATGTCACAACCTTTCATAAAAGTCACAATTTTTCTTGAAAGTCGCAACTCTTCATGAAAGTCGCAACTCTTTATAAAAGTCACATGTTTTCATGAAAGGGAAGACTATTTTTTAAAATAAATAAATTTAAAATAAAATTCTAGCTAGCGGTGGCGCCACGTAGGCGGGTCTAGGGTTCTCTTTTATATAAATATATGATACTATATACAGTACTATTTATATTTAAATATATTGGGGTCATGACTATTATTACTCTCTGCCGTCACAAATATTAATTATTTTGACAAATTAAATTTATTAATTATGATGAATTTATTTTTAAATATTTAACGTTTTGTTTCAGTTTCAACCTGATAGTTTTGATAAATCAAGTTTTAATTAGGTGATATATTTAAAAGAGAAAAAAATAAAGTGTATTTTGTGTAAATAAAACATTATCATATGAGATTATGTCTTTACAAAAATCGGAAAATTTAGAGATAAATAATACTGTAGACAATAAAATTCGCGTCGAGAAAACAATAATCAAGAACGGAAAATTATACAACAATCATTTTATTGATTTAAAGTGTGAGTGTTACAATCTCTATGATTCCTCTGAATTCACCTTTACAGATATAATTCAAGGGTTCTTGAGCTTGATCTTGAGTTTATCTTGAACTTGAACTTTATCTTGATCTTGATCTTGAACTTGAACTTGATCTTGATCTTGAACTTGAACTTGAACTTGAACTTGAACTTGAACTTGATCTTGAACTTTATCTTGATCTTGAACTTGAACTTGAACTTTATCTTGATCTTGACTTCTAGTTGAATTCAAGGGCTTCGAGCTTGATCTTGAATTTGGTGGTCTTGATTTTGATTGTTCTTGAAACTTGAACGTTTAAATTCTTGAATTCTTGAACTGGTAGCTTATAGAGAAATCTGCGGCTTTTGATCCACGAGCTTTCTCTAGCTTTTCTTTAGAATTCTTGAACTTGTAGAGAAATATGTGGCTTTTAATCCACAAGTTTTCTCTAGCTTCATCAGTTTCTTCACCATCTTCCTTCTAATTGGTTGCTCAAATGATTCTTTTCATAAGCTTGACTTGTTGCGTCTTCGCTTAGTCACAAGAATCCAACCTTCATCCCCATCTATATCAACTTAAGATTATTTTTTTCTCTAATGACTCTTCTTCATGCTTTTCAAAGATACATATTTGAACTGGATCGAGTGAGCCGAATGTGATGGAGATTTGGTTAGAACTAGCTTTCTCATCATCAAGGAAAATCTTCTTTTCTCTAACCAATCACATCACTCTATCCTTGAAGACAAAACATTTTTCAAGAGGGTAACTCACAAGTCTATGATACTTGCAATAATTTGGGTCATTAGCTTTCCCAGCTTCATCAGGTCGCTTCATCTCTGGCAACTCAATGAGCTTTAACTCAAGCAACTCATCAAAAATATCAGAAACGTCAGAATCCAAGAAGGGGTATTCCCTTTCTTGCATTTCCCTTAGGATCGACTTTTGGTTTGAACGCGCTTGGAAATTCGTTCTCACACTTTGCTTCTTTCCTTCCTTTGTAGTGAACTTCACAGGCGACACATTAACATTCATTGACTCTTTGTTGTCGTTCTTGGGCACAAATTTGCTCCATCTCTTAGGTTCCTGCTTGTCCTTTCCTTTGCGAGAGTCATGGACAAGCGTCATATCTTTTCCAGCAGAGGACATGCTCAACTCCATATCATGAGCGCGAGTAGCTAGATCTTCGAAGGATTTTGATTTTATTCCTTGTAAGATATAAAGAAGCTCCCAGTGCATCCCTTGGATACACATTTCTATCGCAGAAGCTTCACTAAGTCTATCCTTGCAATTCAGGCTCTCTTTCCTCCACCAATTTATGAAATCTATAACCGGTTCATCCTTCCTTTGGCGAGTATTCTTGAGTTCTACCATGCTCACCGTACGCCTCGTTCTATAGAAGCGATTGAGAAACTCGTGCTCTAGTTGCTCCCAACTATCGATAGAATTGGGCTCAAGATCTGTGTACCAATCGAAGACATTTCCTTTATAGAGCGGACAAACGGCTTGACAAGATTGTTTCCATATGTTCCAGCATTATTACATGTCTCCACAAAGTATGCAACATGTTCGGATTTCCTTTACCCTCAAATTGTTGAAATTTGGGTGGTTGATAACCAGCAGGCATTTTAAAGTTATCAATTCTTGCAGTGTATGGCTTGACATACATATGAGAAGACTTGGTACAGATTTCATACTTATCTTTGATAGTGCCTTCAATGAACTCCTTCAAGCGATCGAGTGGGATCATTCCTTCAGAAGAAACTGACATCTCATTAACAAGCGGTGTTTTCTGCACAGGTTCTTTAATCTCTTGAACTTCAACACCCTTTCCAGGCTCATGAGTTGCTTCTCCATCTAAAAGTCCTTCCATTCTATCCATCAACTTATCAATTCGAGACTCTTGGTGTTGTACATGCTTTGTCAATCCTTCAACCAACTTCGTCAGATTTGTGAGCTGTTCCTCAGGGGAAGAAGCATCAGTCACCATTGTTTGCATGATCATTGGAGATGTAGGAGAGTAGCATGGATTGTCGCGTAAGTTGATCTTCAGCGGACTCACGTTACGCGATGCATGTGGAGATGATTCATTGGTTGAATCATAGTTCTCCCTTGTGGTAAGTTCTTGGAACCAGGTTGCTCAAGTAGAGCCAATGTCTTCTTGATCTTTTCAGCAACACTGGTTCCTCCTTCTAAAGCATTTGTGGAGGAACTTTCTCCTTTTGGAGTTGAAGACCCAAAAACATGAGTCGATGCGGACGACACTTGAAGTGTTTGTTGTCCTAGTGTAGTAGCCTTGCTCCTCGTAACAACTCTGAAACTTCCAAAGGTAACACCAAGAATTCCTTCAACTTCAGTAGAGAACTTGGAGCTAGTGGCCTTAGAGGCAGTTGATTGAGAGTTGATCTTCATAGAAGTCATGTCGATATTCTTTGAGTATATTCACATAAGCAATTTCTTCATCAACTTCTAGAAAGTCACTCAAGTAAGTTGGTCTTGGGTCTTCATCAGTGCCAAGGTTAACTTCCTTTAAGGGATATATTGTGGACTTCACTCCTTCTTCAAGTTCTGGTGGAGCATCTCCAGCATCTTCCTCTTCTAGAGAATCATTGTCATTGACAGATATATGACAATACCAGACAATATCTTCCAACTCTTTATCAATCTTTGTTTGAGGCAAGGCATCGTGCTCATTCTAGATTATAACATGATATGAGGAGCCTACACTTTTTCCATCTTCCTCACGCTCTTTGGTGTAAACCACAGTGTGAGTCTTTGCTTTTAGTTTCTCTTTACAATAAAACACAAGTTCCACCCAAATTTTAAAGTGACAGAAAATAAATTACAATCACAAAAAATAATAAAGAAACATAACTTTATTCATCAAGATTGCGGGTACAATTTTGTTCCTACCTTGATTCTACTCTCCTAAGATTTATCCATGATTCGATGGCCTTCAGTGGCGTATTTTTTGAACTAGGATGATTTAGATTTGACCTCTATATGAATATTCCATGGATTTGTGGAATATTTGAGATACCTTTTAAGGAAATTTAGTACCCTTTATATAGGCATGAACTAGGGTTTAGGGTTGAGTAGCCTCAAATAATTCTAATTGAAACAAAAGACACCTTCAAGAGTCCCAATTCAAATTGAACACGCCTTGTAGAGTCCCACAAAATTTCAATGTCTACAAATGCCCCCTGCTTCAAGGGTTGCCAGAGTGTAGACTCGATGAAACTCAAAGACGAGGCTTGAACTACTCATTCATCCACCTTTGCAGCTTTAGATTTTCAGATTTTCAGATTTGATTTATGAGAGAAGAGATGAAGGGCAGATTTTGTCCCACTGGCGTGCCAATTTGTAGACAATAAAATTTGCGTCGAGAAAACAATAATCAAAAATGGAAAAATATCGCAACAATCGTATTTATTGATTTAAAGTGTGAGTGTTACAATCTCTATGATTCCTCTAAATTCGCCTTTTTAAATATAAATTCAAGGGCTTTTGAGCTTGATCTTGAATTTGACTTTAACTTGAACTTAATCTTGATCTTGGATTTAAGGGCTTTGGAGCTTGTTCTTGAACTGTAACACCTCGCTACTAGAAAGACTTAGAATTAGAAAGAAACCATTTTCGGAAATAATCAAATTTGGAAAGTTTGACAAAGTTAAGCTAAGTATGAGTTTTGGGTCAACTTCAACTGACCATAACTCCTAGCTCAAGATGATTTAGGTGTACTACAAGATACCGTTGGAAAGATCTTTGAATTATCTTTCCAACCCCACCGAGTTTGCTCATTTTTCAGTTTGTATGAGGGAGATTTGCCCATTTGAATTTAGGCTGTCTAGATAAGGAAAGTCAAAACTAGATTTTTAAAGGGTATTTTGGTCTTTTCCATACCCAATTGGTTTTATTCATTTTTAGTGAATTAATTAGGGTCTAAACTGAATTGGTCCAGTTTACACAATTGCAAAATCACGCTATGGTTTTAGAGAAAAGAACTCAAGAGGAGAAAGGAGAAGAAAATGTCTAGATTCGTCGATTTCTTGAGGAATTGATTGCGGGTTTCACCAAGGATTCTATCCTACGAGGTATGTGAGTTCACATAGCATTGGGTTCTTACACCCACAACCCAAACATGTTTATTTCAGTATCATTTTTGTCCTAAAAGCTTGAGAATTTGATGTTCTTGAGTTGTGTTCTTGAATTGCCTTCGTTCTTGAATTTGGGATGAGATTGAGGAGTTCTTGAGAGTTTAATGTCGATTGTTAGAGTTGTTTTGAGTTGGATTCTAGTGTATATGTTCTGGGTATCTGAATCTAAAGAGGAATTGAGAAAAAGAATTGAATTTAGGCGAATTGGGGTTAGAAAATAAAGAAGAAAAAAGTCGGGCGAATCTGGAGACCCAATCCGCGTCGCGGACCTGATCCCCCATTTCACAGAAATCTCTCCCACGTCGCAAAGCGGTCACGGACCGTTCTGCCTCAAAATTTATTTTGCGACCAAATAATTAAATGCATCTCCGCGTCGCGGACTTGCTTGCAGACTGTGATTTCTTGATCGTTTCTCATGTTTAACTATCTAAAAACACTCCTAAGCATCATGAGATCTCTCCTATCACAAATCACAATCCTTGAATTCATAAATTCAAATTCAAGGAAAGTTAAGAGCCAAGTCAAGAGAAGTTCATAGAATCTTCCAAAAGCCTTTTAAAAATATTTTAACTTTGTGTTAAGACCTTACTTTTGAGTTGAGTAAAGAGTAAAGATTGAAGTTCATTTCTTCAAAAGAGTATACCGGGACTATGTATTCCCAAAGAGTAAAATGTTTTCACATTTTAAACAAGAAACGAAACTGAGATTTCCAAGAGAGCCTTTGGGCTAGTTTTGAGTAATTATCTTAAACCAGAGAGTTATGTTTTTAAACATATGAGCTAGTATATTTTGAGAGTAGTATTGAGCACCGATATGGGGGAGAGTTCAGACAACTCCCAGCCCCCATAAACCATGTAGCCATCATGGGTGGAAAAGGGTCATACTTTTTAGATGATTCCTTAGTGCTTTTTAGCATAGACTAGTGGATCTACTTAGTAGTTAGGTTCTATGCCCTTGGCAAGGTATAGGACGGCTTTGGCAGCATGAGGCAAAACACTGTATGATCACATAGCTCTTAAGTGATGGTTGGCGGTTAGAGAAACTCCCACAGTTATTATTTGTATTCTTATATACACAGAGTTATTTGTATTTTCATATACACACAGAGTTTATATTGTATCTTTGCATACATACAGAGTTATTATTTTATTTCTAAATACACAGAGTTGTTATCCATGTTTTAAAAGCTTTTCTTTATATTGCATTTACATTATTGCTTTATACTGAAATGAGTTAAGTTGAGTTGAGCTGAGCCCAGGTATGTTCTTTCAGTTCCTGTCAAGCTTATGTCTTGTTTTAGAATTCCCCTCGCATGCTCGTACAATCAATGTACTGATGCCAGTTGGCCTATATCTTATTATGATGCAGATACAGGTAACCAGGATCAACATCCAGCACTTCGTTGATCCAGTTGAGCTTCAGAGTTGTTGGTGAGCCTCCTTGCTTCCGGAGGACCCCTTTTTATTACTTTATTAGTTAGTTCATTAGGATGTCGTGGGTCTTGTCCCAACGTCCATCTCAGTTGTTAGAGTCTTCATAGACAGTTAGTTGATGTTAGTCCTTGAGTCTTTCCATTTGTGTTTTAATGTTTGAGACTTGAGTTGCCATTTTTGCTAGTGAATGTTTCTTTATACATTCTAAGTTTTATTGAGATTCCAGTTTACTTTTTAAAGTATCTTTATTCATGAGTAAGTCTTCCACTAAGAGTTAAGCCAGGCCAAGTGTTCGCTTGGGGCCATTAATGATTCTCAGTGCCAGTCCCTCCCAGGGTGTATGCTCGGGGCGTGACAAACTTGGTATCAGAGCTCAGAGTTCAACAGTCCTAGGGAGTTTATGAATCCGTGTCTGTAGAATCCTAGTTATCGGTGTGAAGCGCGCAACATCTATAATTAGGAGTCCGCAAAATTTTAGGAACTATATCACTTCTTTCATACTCATTTCGTGCGATAGAGTTTATCTCTAAAAAGTTTCTTCTACTCTGTGCTTGCGCATGTCTTTCATATCATGCCTCCATGAAGAGTTGTCTAAGGTCGTCCGGCTAGAAGGTATATTGAGGAACAAGGGGTACCTAATGCACCTGAAGTGCAATCCCAAGGAGAGGTCACCAATGTTGAGTTCTGTGAAGCTATCCGGATGTTAAGTCAAGCTGTGACCAATAAAGTTGGATAGAGAGAGAATCGACAGGAAGTGGCTGATACTTGTAGGTTTCGTGAATTCCTATTGATGAATCCTCCAAGCTTCATTGGTTCAAGTGTCACAGGGGATCCAAAAAACTTTGTTGAAGAACTTTAGAAGGTTTTTGAAATTATGCATGTTGCTGATACTGAGAGGGTGGAACTAGATGCATACCAAATGAAGGGTGTCGCTAGAATCTGGTTTGATCAATAGAAAAAGAATCGAGTTGAGGGTGCACCACTTGTGAGTTGGGCTTGTTTTGAGGAGGCCTTCTTGGGGCATTTATTTCCCCGAGAACTGAGAGAGGCAAAGGTACGAGAGTTCCTCACACTTAAGCAGGATTCTTTGAGCATTCTTGAGTATAGTCTGAAGTTCACCCAACTTTCACGCTATGCTCCGGAGATGGTTGCTGACATGAGGCGCAGGATGAGTTTATTCGTTGTTGGGTAATCTCGTCTTTCAAGTAAGGAAGGTAAGGCAGCTATGCTGATAGGGGATATGGATATAGCAAGGCTGATGATCCATGTGCAATAGGTTAAGGAAGAGAAGATGAAAGACAGAGAGAAGTTTCGAAATAAGAAAGCTAAGACAGGGAATGAGTCCGGGCAGTAGAAGAGTAATGCCAATCGGTCATCTTTCCAACAGAAACAAAAGGGACCTGCTCCATCATCTGCTAGTGCACCTGTACCAAGGAACATATGTGAGTTCAATAATCAGAATTCACAGAATTTCAGAGCTAGACATGCGCATTCTCAGGGTAGTATGGTGCAAGGGGGTAATAAGACTCCTGCATGTGCTAAGTGTGGTAGGATCCACTTAGGGGTGTGTCATGATGGCTCCACTGGTTGCTTCAAGTGTAGTCAGAACGGTCATTTTATGAGAGAGTGTCCTAAGAACAGGCAAGGTAAAGGTAATGGGGGAAATAGAGCCCAATCTTCTTCAGTTGCTCCACCAAAAAGAGCTGCATCTAGAGGAGCTACTTCAGGGGCAGGCGGAGGAGCAAACCGTCTTTATACTATCACTAGTCGCCAAGAGCAAGAGGATTCTCCAGATGTTGTCACTGGTATGATCCAAGTCTTTAATTTTGATGTTTATGCTTTGCTAGATCCAGGAGCGAGTTTATCTTTGTAACTCCTTATGTTGCTATGAATTTTGATGTTCTTCCTGAGACACTTATTGAGCCTATCAGTGTTTCTACACCTGTTGGTGAGTCTATTCTAGCATAGAGAGTCTATCGTGATTGTACCATTTTCGTCAATCACAGGAGCACCATATCTGATTTAGTTGAGTTAGATATGGTAGATTTTGATGTTATTCTTGGGATGGACTGGCTTCATGACTATTATACCTCAGTTGATTGTAGAACTCGAGTTGTCAAGTTCCAGTTTCCTAATGATCCAGTTATAGAGTGGAAGAGTGGTTCAACAGTGCCTAAGGGTCGTTTTATTTCGTACCTTAAGGCGAAAAAGTTAGTTTCCAAGGGGTGTGTCTATCACTTAGTCTGAGTTAATGACTCTAGTGTTGAGATACCTCCTATTCAGTCAGTTCCAGTAGTAAAAGAGTTTCCAGATGATCTTCCCAGAGTCCCTCCTGAGAGAGAAATATACTTCGGTATAGATATTCTTCCTGATACTCGTCCTATATCTATTCCTTCATATAGAATGGCACCAGCAGAGTTGAAAGAGTTAAAGGAGCAGTTGAAAGATCTCCTAGAGAAAAGTTTTATTTGACCAAGTGTCTCACTTTGGGGCGCTCCGGTCTTATTTGTGAGAAAGAAAGATGGTTCCCTTAGGATGTGTATAGATTACCGCCAGTTGAACAAGGTTACCATCAAAAATAAGTATCCTCTTCCGAGAATTGATGATCTCTTCGATCAACTTCAGGGTGCCACTTGTTTCTCTAAGATAGACCTCAGATCGGGCTATGATTAGTTAAGAGTAAGGGAATGTGATATTCCAAAGACAACATTCATGACCCATTATGGTCATTATGAGTTTCTAGTCATGTCGTTCGATTTAACTAACGCACCTGCAGCGTTCATAGACCTTATGAACAAAGTATTCAAGGCTTATTTAGATATGTTTGTTATCGTATTCATTGATGACATTCTAATCTATTCGAGGAATGAGGAAGATCATGCTAGTCATCTTAGAGTAGTTCTCCAAACTTTAAAGGATAAGGAGTTATATGCTAAGTTTTCCAAGTGTTAATTTTGGCTTGAGTCTGTGGAATTCTTAGGCCATATTGTTTCCGGTGATGGTATTCGAGTTGACACTCAGAAAATAGATGCAGTATGGAATTGGCCTAGACCCACATCTCCGACTGACATTAGGAGCTTCTTGGGATTGGGTGGCTATTATAGGAGGTTCGTCGAGGGATTTTCATCTATTTCATCTCCTTTGACTAAGTTGACTCAGAAAATAGTAAAGTTTCAATGGTCTAAAGCTTGTGAGAAAAGCTTTCTGGAATTGAAGACTAGGTTGACCAGTGCCCCAGTATTGACCTTACCAGAAGGTACACAATGTTTTGTGGTATACTGTGATGCATCCAGAGTTGATTTGGGTTGTGTGTTAATGTAGAATGGAAGGTTATAGCGTATGCCTCCAGACAACTTAAGGTTCACGAAAAGAATTACCCAACCCATGATCTAGAGTTGGTTGCCGTATTATTTGCTTTGAAAATATGGCGTCATTATCTTTATGGTGTTCATGTAGATGTATTCACCGATCACTAGAGTCTTCAGTATGTGTTTAGTCAGAAATAGCTTAATCTCAGACAGAAAAGATGGTTAGAGTTACTCAAGGATTATGACATGAGTATTCTTTATCACCCAGGTAAGGCTAATGTTGTTGCTGATGCCTTGAGTAGGTTGTCTATGGGTAGTACCGCCCATGTTGAGGAAGAAAAGAGAGAGTTAGCAAAAGATGTGCACATACTTGCACGATTAGGAGTTCCACTAATGGATTCCACAGAAGGAGGAGTAGTGGTGATGAATGGGGATGATTCATCATTAGTGTCTGAAGTAAAAGAGAAACAAGACACATATCCTATTTTCCTTGAATTGAAGGCAAATGTTCATAAGCAAAAAGTAATGGCGTTTGAACAAGGGGGAGATGGTGTATTGAGGTACCAAGGTAGATTGTGTGTGCCAAGGGTGGATGAACTTCAAGAGAGAATCATGGAGGAAGCTCATAGCTCCAGATATTCTATCTATCCGGGTTCCACAAAGATATATCATGACTTGAGAGAAATATATTGGTGGAATAGTATGAAGAAAGGTATTGCTGATTTCGTTGCTAAATGCCCAAATTGTCAACAAGTTAAAGTAGAGCACCAAAGACCTGGTGGTGTGGTTCAGAATATAGAATTTCGGGAATGGAAGTGGGAGATGATTGGATTTACTTGAAAGTAGAGCACCAAATCCTACACTAATATTAGGTGAAGAGACTTAGAGTTTGAAGTAGATGATTGGATTTACTTGAAAGTTTTACCCATGAAGGGTGTTATGAGATTTGGTAGGAAGGGGAAACTTAGTCCCCGATATATTGGTCCTTATAGAATATCCAAAAGGATAGACAATGTAGCTTATGAGTTGGAGCTACCCCAAAAGTTAGCAGCAGTTCATCCGGTATTTCACATCTCTATGTTGAAAAAGTGCATGGGCGACCCTTCACTTATCATACCTACTGAAGATGTTGGTATCAAGGATAGCTTATTATATGAGGAGATTCCTGTTCAGATTCTAGATCGCCAAGTTCGCAAGTTGAGAACCAAAGAAGTAGCATCAGTCAAAGTTCTATGGAGAAATCAGTTTGTTGAGGAAGCTACTTGGGAAGCTGAGGAGGATATGAATAAGAGATATCCACATCTCTTTGAGCCCAGAAAAATTCCAGATCAAGGTACTAATTCTCTTCTTAGTACTCATTAATTGATATACTAAATGTGTTAGATTTGCTTGTTGGGTGTTTGAGTTGAATGTTAGATGTTACACCCTTAGCCTATTAAGAGTAATCTCATTCGAGGATGAATTTTTCCAAGGGGGAGATATTGTAACACCCCGCTACTAGAAAGACTTAGAATTAGAAAGAAACCGTTTTGGGAAATAATCAAATTTGGAAAGTTTGACAAAGTTAAGCTAAGTATGAGTTTTGGGTCAATTTCAAACGACCATAACTCCTAGCTCATGATGAGTTAGGTGTCCTACAAGATACCATAGGAAAGATCTTTGAATTATCTTTCCAACGCCACCGAGTTTGCTCATTTTCGAGTTTGCATAAGGGAGATATGCCCATTTGAAATTGGGGTATCTAGATAAGGAAAGTCAAAACCGGATTTTAAAAGGGTATTTTGATCTTTTCCATACCCAATTGGTTTGATTCATTTTTAGTGAATTAATTAGGGTCTAAACTGAATTGGTCCAGTTTACACAGTTGCAAAATCACGCTAGGGTTTTAGAGAAAAGAACTCAAGAGGAGAAAGGAGAAGAAAAGGTCTAGATTCGTCGATTTCTTGAAGAACTGATTGTGGGTTTTGCAAAGGATTCTATCCTATGAGGTATGTGAGTTCACATAGCGTTGGGTTCGTTCACACACGCACCAAACATGTTTATTTCAGTATGATTTTTAGCTTAAAATATTGAGAATTTGATGTTCTTGAGCTGTGTTCTTGAATTGCCTTCGTTCTTGAATATGGGATGAGATTGAGGAGGTCTTGAGAGTTTAATATCGATTGTTAGAGTTGTTTTGAGTTGGATTCTAGTGTATATGTTCTAGGTATCTGAATCTAAAGAGGAATTGAGAAAAAGAATTGAATTTAGGTGAATTGGGGTTAGAAAACGAAGAAGGAAAAAGTCGGGCGAATCTGGAGACCTAGTCCGCGTCGCGGACCTGGGCCCCCATTTCACAGAAATCTCTCCCGCATCACGGAGCGGTCACGGACTGTTCTGCCTCAAAATTTATTTAGCAGCCAAATAATTAAATGCATCTCCGCGTCGCGGACTTGCTTTCAGACAGTGATTTCTTGATCGTTTCTCATGTTTAAATATCTAAAAACACTTCTAAGCATCATGAGATCTCTCCTATCACATATCACAATCCTTGAATCCATAAATTCAAATTCAAGGAAAGTTAAGAGCCAAGTCAAGAGAAGTTCATAGAGTCTTCCAAAATTCTTTTACAAATGTTTTAACTTTGTGTTAAGACCTGAGTTTTGAGTTGAGTAAAGAGTAAAGATTAAAGTTCATTTCTTCAAAAGAGTATATTGGGACTATGTATTCCCAAAGAATATAATGTTTTCACATTTTAAACAAGAAAGGAAACTGAGATTTCCAAGAGAGCCTTTGGGCTAGTTTTGAGTAATTATCTCAAACCACAGAGTTATGTTTTTAAACATATGAGTTGGTATATTTTGGAAATAGTATTGAGCACCAATATGGGGGAGAGTTCAGAAAACTCCCAGCCCCCATAAACCATGTAGCCATCATGAGTTGAAAAGGGTCATACTTTTAAGATGTTTCCTTAGTGATTTTTAGCATAGACTAGTTGATACACTTAGTAGTTAGGTTTTATGCCCTTGGCAAGGTATAGGACGGCCCTGGCAGCGTGAGGCAAAATGTTGTATCATCACATAACTCTTGGTTGTCGGTTAGAGAAACTCCCACAGTTATTATTTGTATTCTTATATACACAGAGTTATTTTTATTTTCATATACAAACAAAGTTTATATTGTATCTTTGCATACATACAGAGTTATTATTGTATTACTAAATACACAGAGTTGTTATCCATGTTTTAAAAGCTTTTCTTTATATTGCATTTACATTATTGCTTTATATTCAAATGAGTTAAGTTGAGTTGAGTTGAGCCCAGGTATGTTCTTTCAGTTCCTGTCAAGCTTATGTCTTGTTTTAGAACTCCCCTCGCATGCTCGTACATTCAATGTACTGATGCCAGTTGGCCTGCATTTTATTATGATGCAGATACAGGTAATCGGGATCAGCATCCAGCGCTTCATTGATCCAGTTGAGCTTCAGAGTTGTTGGTGAGCCTCCTTGCTTCCGGAGGACCCCTTTTTATTGCTTTATTAGTTAGTTCATTAGGATGTCGTGTGTCTTGTCCCGACGTCCATCTCAATTGTTAGAGGATTCATAGACAGTTAGTTGATGTTAGTCCTTGAGTCTTTCCATTTCTATTTTAATGTTTGAGACTTGAGTTGCCATTTTGGCTAGTGAATATTTCTTTATACATTCTAAGTTTTATTGAGATTCCAGTTTACTTTTTAAAGTATCTTTATTCATGAGTAAGTCTTCCGCTAAGAGTTAAGCCAGGCCAAGGGTTCGCTTGGGGCCAGCAATGTTTCTCGAGTGCCAGTCCCACCCAGGGTGTAGGCTCAGGGCGTGACATAAACCTTCGATAAACTTGAACTTGAACTTTTTATTGATCTTGATCTTGACTTCTAATTGAATTCAAGGGCTTCGAGCTTGATCTTGAATCTTATGGTCTCGATCTTGATCGTTCTTAATCTTGAACCTGATCTTGATCGTTCTTGATCTTAAACTTGATCTTGAACTTGAACTCTTGAATTCTTGAACTTCTAGCTTGTAGAGAAATCTGCGACTTTTGATCCACGAGCTTTCTCTAGCCTCTTGAAGTGCTGCTCGCATTGTCACACTATTCAACCAGGGGTGGGATAGCGTCGTCTAATACCCTTAATCTCCTAAAATAGACTTCTTTGCTGCTATTTTCACTCTCACCTTCAAGCAACCTCTTGGAAACATAAGCGGCTTGAGTAGGTGTTTTCCTTTTTGATGCTACTGAAGGCAATTGAGACTCTATTTTACGTTTCTGGGGTACCTTAACACCCAAATAAGAAGGCATATCAGTATTAAGGACTTTGTTCTTACATACTTCCCCAGAACCCTCTAAATGTAAGACGGGAATCGGCCTAGCAACATCCACTAAAGCCTGCAAATGATCATCAAGGAATTTCCCGTGAGTTTTCTTCCACAAGCCTGAAGTGAGATCGAAAGCAATTTCCCGCATTAGGTGTGATTGAAGTAAAAGTTGCTCGTGACCCAGATCGACTCATAGTGAAAATTCGCCAAAACGTAAGACCTTTGTCAAAAGAGGCACTACGAATAACATTCTTCATGATACCAGGGACATTTTGGTAAAACCCAAATTGACGACTGAAGCGATGTGGGCTATATGTCTTAATAATGAATGAATCTCTACATCAAAGAGGGAGATAGTTAAAGTGAATACTCATAAAATAGCTCGATTCCAACTCTGGTGCATGATTTATCCACGTGAAAGTAAGGGTATGTCTTGTCCAACATTGTAGACGTCCAAGCCACATTTTCCCCACCATGAATACATTTTCTCGCATCGTTGTTGTCAAAATACCTTGCACCACCCTCTCCAGAATATACTACCATAGTGGGGACAAATGGCCCATTGAAAAATGCATAATGAGTCTTAAAATAATGAGCAAGCCAACCATAAACATAGTGGATGGGGGAAGCAGACTTTAATTTGATTAAGTTCTGATAAAGTCAAGATCTTATTTAAACCATTGTAGATGCTGGCTAACACCGGGATCACAAGACTAATATTCCTCCCACTCTCCATCAAGCTTGCCATCTTGAAAGTCCCACTGGGCGTGCCAGAATTTGTAGACAATAAAATTCACGTCGAGAAAACAATAATCAAGAACGGAAAATTATGCAACAATCATTTTATTGATTTAAAGTGCAACTGTTTCAATATCTATGATTCCTCTGAATTCTCATTTTCGGATATAATTCAAGGGCTCTTGAGCTTGATCTTGAGTTTATCTTGAACTTGAACTTTATCTTGATCTTGATCTTGAACTTGAACTTGATCTTGAACTTGAACTTGAACTTGAACTTGAACTTGAACTTGAACTTGAACTTGATCTTGATCTTAAACTTGAACTTAAACTTGAACTTTATCTTGATCTTGACTTCTAGTTGAAATCAAGGACTTCGAGCTTGATCTTGAATTCGGTGGTCTTGATCTGGATCGTGCTTGAAACTTGAACGTTTAAATTCTTAAATTCTTGAACTTGTAGCTTATAGAGAAATCTGTGGCTTTTGATCCACGAGCTTTCTCTAGCTTTTCGTTAGAATTCTTGGTTCTCTTCTCTGAATTACGAGGACCCCTATTTATAGTTTTAAAATAGAGGAGTTGTTATTGGAATAGGATTCCCTTCGGCGAAGCAGATTTAAGAGACATGTCATATGGGCTTTATGGAGCGGGCATTAATTAAATCCATATTTATTGGATTTAAATAATTAATTCAATTATATTAATACATTTTATCTGGACTAATATATTTATGAATTTAATATAATTCGATCATTTTATAAATTTAAATTTAATAAATTTTAAATGATTAAAAATACTTCCTTCGTTTTAGACCTTTAATTTATTAGAAAAATAATAATTAATAAGTGAAATTAACTCCTAATGGATATTTTAAAGTACTTTAAAACTGTTATAATAGTTCAATTTGGAGCTTTCCATTTTAAGAAATTTACTGAGAAAAAATCAGTGACATTTTACTGTTAATTCCTTACCAAAAGTAATGTTAGTCAAAGGAAATTGAAGAATCTGCCACCAATTAATTACTCTAACAGCAGCAATTTAGAAGTGTTCAAGAATTTATTGCACTGTCTCCTCTTCTCTCCTTTAACTTTTTTTTCTCTCGATTATAGATATTTATATCGAGATTCAATTAATTTAAATTCATGTATTAAATTTTTATTTTTGAATATGATATTTCTTACAAAAACAAATCGTTTTAAAGACTCAATCCCATTGGAGGCCAGGGGCGGAGCCATCTAGCAGACAGGGGTTCATCCATACCTCCTTCGATGGAAAATTTTACTATTTATGTATATATAATAAATGTTGAATTCTCTTCATCTAGTTCGAGTGTTGACTTCTTTATACCTTGAACTTCCTTGATAAAAATCTTGACTCCGCCTTTGTTGGAGACCTTATGGAAATATTTTAATTTTTTTTTTTCTTGGATCATACAATGGGGAGAGTTATTGTGTTTGGTGCTAAATAAAAAAAAGATTATTTTTGGAGGCAAGTTGAGAAAATTATGGGAGAGAAGCAACCTTGGATCTCTTACACATGCACATCCTTGTTATCACGAGAAAGTGGACAAATTTTTTTTATTTTATTTCATAAGTATATTAAATTTCATTTTTTGGATAACAAAAATAGAAAATATTTTTCTTCCTAGACAAAAAAAAAACCTAGAAGATTATCTTTTACTTTTGTTAAAGAAGGAATGGATCAAAACTATTTTATGCTCCCTCATTTGTGGTATATAAAGTACCGACAATTTATATTCAATTTCTCTTTATCTTGTATTAATTTTGTCCAAGAAAAGGGAGCCAAAAAGGTCATCCATCAATAGATAGTGTTAAAAGGTAGAATTTTTGCTAGAGGCATTCAACCTTATATAGACATAAAAAAAATTTGACTTTATAAGTGTAATTTCTTGGCTTATAGGTTCAGTTGGTTTGGAGGGTGGTCATCCACATAGATGAGCCAGAATCGATCTCCCCTCAATGCCTTCTGAATCGAGCTTGTCTCATAGGATTTGCTTAATGCGGTTTACATTCTTTGTGTGATTTGCATGCTATTACATAATGAGGGTTTACCCAGTGCGCACAAAGTACTCACCACAGAGTGCTCACCCGAAGGACAAATGCAGTGACACAGGTTATAGCTGTGGGTTATCTTGGAGTTCCAAAAAAATAAAATCAGACTAATAATAAAATATATGTATATATACAAAAAATTTTAAAAAAAATCATAATATCATATAAGATATCTGAATCAAGAGTGTGAATTTGTTTGACTTGGTAATGTATGTGGTGGATAATGACATTTATCACTAGCTTTACAGAATAATACATACCTTTAAAATCAAGGGACTAAAAGTGCTATTTTCCTTTAAGTTTTGATTAGCTTATGGACTTCGTTTGCTTGTTTCAACTTTCAAGCCCAAGTTAATAGTGGATATCGTTTGGGCCTTTGGTGGTGAGCTTAATCAAGTGAATTAAGTCCAGTCCGATTTTGACGTCGCCAGTAAACTTGTGTCCTCTCTTTAAAATTTTTGCATTTGTATCCCGCTTCAGACAACTCTTGTCACATATAGCTAGAGTTTAAGCAAAATTTGATTGAAGTTCAATCGTTAGGCTTCATTACCCTTGGGGGATGTAGGACTAGAGGCCAACCCACGTCCCCCTTGGGGGATATGGGACTAGAGGCCACGGTCACGCACCTATTAATTTTGACATATATATAACTTATGACTCCCTATATTGATTTGGACAAATCTTCCCTCATGAATTAATTTTTGAGTTTGAGCTAGTCTCATGCGTTATATCTTTTGTCGCATCAGAGACAAGACCATTTCAATTCATATTCACCACCAATGTTCTTTATCCATACATTAGCTTTTGGGCTAGATTGAGTTAGACCCAAGATCCATAATTATATGGTATCAGAGTCAGATTCATCCCACCATTTTTACATGATTTAATGATGTTGGATCCCATTTATGATTCCAAGACCATTTCATTTCTTTTTCACCACCAATGTTCTTTATCCATGCATTAGCTTTTGGGCTGGATTGAGTTAGACCCTAGATCCATATTTATGTGGTATCATAGTCAGATTCATCCCACCATTTTTATACGATTTAATGATATTGGATCCCATTTATGATTTATTGATGTTTGGCTCCATTTAAATGTTTAATCCTAAGCGTGAGGTGTTAACTCACACATTGGTGGGATGAGGAAAATATGGATTTCTTATATGAAGTTGGACAATTCTTCCTTCATAAGCTAACTTTTGAGGTAGAGTTACATCCAACTTCCATTTCTTTACAGTTAGTTCAGCTAGTTCTACTAAGAGAGGGTGAAATAGGAGTGAGGTTGTCACGACCCAGACCGTCGTGATTGGCACCCACACTAACCCTCCGGTGGGAGAACCATTACTACTAACCAACTAACCCCAAAACTAAACATTTAAAGATACAGAAGCAGGTTTAAATGCAAAATTAAAATGTAGTTCCCATAAACTCTGGAAGTCTAACAAAGTCATTACCAAACATTGCGGAAAACACCCCTTGAATCTGAAAGTCAATGTACAGAAACTCTACTAACGGCAAGTCTAAGAAAATGGGTACAACCCAAACTAAACATATGAGTGAATCTAACTAGAAAGTCTGAGTCCGAAAAGAGTGGATTAAAACATAGAGGACCCATGTCAGCCTGAAAGAACTGGCTCACCCTTGGCTCCGATCTTCCTCACTGATCTCCTAAACGAGGTCTGTCCGTAGCCGACTGAAGATACCCTGTACTCAACAAAGAAGGAGAAAATGCAGAATCAGTACACAACCACAGTGTACTGGTATGATCGCGCGGCTATTCTACAAAGTGAAATATGTATATACGCAGTCACAACATAGTAAACACGCATATACAGAACATATACAATATCAGTTATCATTTCAGGAGTAATGTACAATTCCACATTCTCAATAATACGCATATATGACAAGTCAATGGTCCTCTCATAGACCCCATACCCAAACTGTTAGTGTGCCGGATCGTGACACCCGATCAAAGTTAGTGTGTTAGAACGTGACATCCATTTCAATATGTATGTCGGTACGTGAAATCCAATCCCGGTTAGTGTGTCGGAACGTGACACCCGATCCGTCCAACAAGCCACAATCACAATCACAATGCACATTCTAATAATCTTACAATCAAGTGTTGATTCATGACTTACAATAATTCATTCATGCTTAATTTCATTAGGTGTGATCAATAGTGCAACATTCGCATACATACATGCATTACAATGAAGCAATTACTAACATACATCACACAAACATGAAATCAAACCATCACCTACTTCAAACCCAAGCTAGAATCCTCCTAAGAAACTTGATTCTTTCCGCTTGTTCTTGGTCTACAAACGAATAATTTAACGCAAGGATCAATAATTAAGGTCTAATTCACCCGGATTATATCAAACCCAATAACCCAAGACCAAACCCATGATCCTAAGGTGCAGCTAGGGCTTTTTCCCACCATCAACTTCAGGCCAAACCCCCCCTCCCCCAACGATAAATACCCATAAATTTACGTTCTACGGATCGAAAAATGGATTCGGGGAGTAAAATCCTTTCCTTTAGCACCAAAAGTCATGGAAAACTGTCAAGAATCTCCTGGGGTCGTGTCCTAACTCTTTAGAAATAAATTTGCAGAATAACGACATTTTTGGGGTTTATTTCCAACTTAAGTCGCGAGTGTCCCGCTGTGGCGGCTCCGATCCCACTACAGCGGCCCCACACTAGAGGCATAATTTCTGCCCTGGCGGCTTACACGGAAACAGAGAGTCAAAATTTGAGTTCCAAACTCCCATTTCACAACACACATTCAACCTTTGACATTCAAAGACTACTCGTTCATGCTAAGATCAGTTTCGGGAGTTCCACTCGCCTGAATTCAATTCTGTAAAGTCGTACGGGTTCCTTAACGTCTTAGGTATCTATTCATGTGATCATATTCATAATTAGATCTCTCATTCATTACCAGATTTCCCTAGACCTCACTGACTCTGATTTCTTCAAAATCTGGACTAGGCTGGGAATTCTCAAGTTAGTACTCAAAAGTTTTCTGAACCCCGAATTCTTTCCCCATTGGCTTTTCCCTAACGATGAAATTAGGTCGTTACAATAGATACCAATTTACCCATCACTCATCCCCGAGTGATCAACTAGGAAGGACCGACTAAAGTAAGGGTAGAGTAGTACCTGAATCATCGAACACTCGAGGAACATAAATTCTTCCTTTAAAACTAAGCACACCCCCCGCATTAAGAACCATATCTTGCGCCTTACGAGACACTATCTTCTTTCTAATCTCATTCAAATTCTCATCCTCAAACTATTTGGCCTTGATCTCCTCAATGAATGTGGGTCTAACCTCAATGCTAGCCAACACCCCACCTTTCTTTGAAATGCCCAACTGCATGAACCTAGACTCCAAAGTTTGGATTTCCTTAGCCAAAGGTCGCTTGGATACCCATAATCACCGCCTTTCGACTTAATGTGTCTGCCACCACGTTAGCCTTACCCGGATGATACTGGATGGTCACATCATAATCCTTGAGTAACTCCATCCACCTTCGCTGTCTCAGATTTAGATCCTTTTGAGAAAATACAAGTTGTAGGCTACGGTTGTCGGTAAATACCTCACACTTGACACAATCATCAGGACGAATCCTTTCTCACATAAGCATGATAAAATTCTAAATCAATACTCGCTACAATTAGAAGTGAACCTGAATCAACCAACACACACTCATAATACCCAAACAATCATAGTTCTTATCAACATCTCCATCTCACAACCTAAATTCCCATGAGCTTAAGTTATAAAAAAATGATCTTTAGACATCAGATACTCATCGAGGGATATGTCCAAGCATATCAACCCTCTAACAACACTATCGAAATGCTAGATTTAGTAGTTGTGCTTATAGATTACCCTTAAGAACACTAGAATTGGACCCAATGATCCCCACATTCAACCACACATAATTGTAACATGACCTCGACGACAAGATGAAAATTAAGATTGTCGAACAACCATAATTACGCTTGATAGCTCTTCTAGGAATTCTCATAAGCAAGGTGGTACCTGTACAACCACTGAAATACTTTAATAAGTCTAAGACAACACCAAATATGTCATCTGAAAAAACCAAATCTTCCCAATCATCCCACTCAACGAAGAGAATTCCCAATCATCCCACTCAACGAAGAGAACATCGTAGGATTGGTACCCCTGATCCACCACTAGGGATCCACCCACAAAAGTGGAAACACACGAGAGCATAGCTAGTGAATCATACTCACAACCATGTACAAAATGAAATAGATGGTCACACAAGAATTTATGAAATAATTATTGAATAACACTAAAGGTTTTCCTTCGAAGAGTCGATATCAGTCATTTCCATTCAGTTGACTCCACATACTCTTCACATCATTCCACCGAAGTCCACACTCTCAATACTAACAACCATCACGAACACTCCGGCCATTTACCTTACTCTAAACCAACACTTTTACATGAAAACTTTTCGTAGGTGCTTAACAATCAAAAGTAATAAACTTTACGACTCAACCCAAATGTAAGTCCTTTCAATTGCTCAATACCTGATACAATTGATCATTTCTCACTTTGCCAATTCATACCTTGACAAAATATATCACCACGAATGTAGACTTACAATGAAAAATCTGAATTGTAAATTCAACCGTATAACAGAATCCCCTTATCTAACAACATCAGCTTGTACTTTGAAGATTTTAATGAGTTCATGGATCTTCGCTTATCATTGATCGTCTCTCCTTCGATCTCACAATATCTTTCACTAAAAATTCAATCGTACTCATTACTAAACTCAAGAAAAAACAAAAGCACTTATCATCACACTCGAGCTATTGTCTGTACACTCCTTTCTCAAGTTTTTTCCAATGGTTTTTAACCAATCTGATGGACCTGTGACACTATTACCATAGCCACAACAAAATGAATGAAATCACGCGTCTTTGAACGCAATTATCTGCCCCTCAAAAGATACCTCTTTTGGTTTTGCAATCAAATAAAATATTCTTTCTCTCGCCTCTCTCTAAAGGCTGTACTACATCCCACTATTTTTTTCTTCATTATGACTCTAGCTCTTTTAAATTCTATTCGAGTGGTGTCCCACCATCTCTTAAAACTTTCCATACAACCGCGTTACTCACCAAATATTAGAAAACCACAACCTTAGATACTCGCAAGTCATAATTACTATACAAAATTTGCTTAACCAACAATCTTATTATATAGTTGCATCCCATCACCATCCATCACGAACTCTTATTACCATTATGCTCAGTTTACCCTAGCTATTACTACGAAGTCAACCTTTTCATCGACATGATACCTCAAACTCAGGTATACTCATCAAATTCAAAGGACCAACCTAATTTTATATGCACTTTCTTACTAAAATACTTCAATTGCCTTCACCCAATCATACTCAATGGGACTTTCTTTATCCATAAGCTTGTCATCCTGGTATCAATCCACTAATTTATGGGATAAGATAAAATCACCAGTCCTCATACTACCATCCTTCTTCTTAACAAACAAGACAGGAACACCCCACGAGGAAGCACTAGGACAGATGAAACCTTTATAAAAAAGCTCCTGGACTTGAGCTTTAAGCTCTCTCAATTATGTTGGATCCATGCGATAAGGAGGGATGGAGATGGGGTGAGTACCAGGTTCCAGGTCAATGCAGAAATCTATATCTCTATCCGGAGGCATACCAGGAAAATCGGTAGAAACACTTCTCTAAATTCTGACACTACAGGAATGGACTCAATAGAGGGAGACTCAACCTCAACATCCTGAATATGAGCCAAAAAGCCAAACAACCCTGCCCCACCAGTTTCCTAGCCCGAATGGAGGATATGACCTTAATTGGCTTAGGCTTGTACACCCCTTCCCACTCTAACTTTTCCCTACCCGGGATCTCTAGAGTCACAAACTTAGTATTACAATTAAGCACATCATAATAAGGGGACAACCAAGTCATGCGTAAGATTATATCAAAGTCAGTCATATCCAAAATAACCAAATCAGCCCAAGTCTGAAAACCCATAAACAAGATAGGAAAAACACGATAGATATGGGTGACTATGAAAAACTCTCCAACTGGGGTAGAAACATGGATGGGGGCATAAAGTACATCACAAATCATATCAAATCCCAAGGCGAACTGAACTGACACCTACGAATAGGTAGAACCCGGATCAACCAAAATAGTAGCCATCCGGTCACATACAAGAATAGTACTTGTGATCACTGCATCAGACACCTCAGCCTCAGGCATAAAAATGAGCCCTGTCATCTTGACGGGCATCCTCCTTGCCTGGCGGCACTGCTCCCCTACCTGCATTACCCTTTCCCCGGCCTCCACGGCCTCGCTGATTTCCTCCTCATATGCTCAGGTTCTCCACAATTGTAGCACACTTAATAACTTAACCAAGTATCCGCTGCTATGGTAGTAGTCGTATCATGACTTTTCTTAGATATACACTCAATCTAGGAAATAACAGTAGAGATTCTAACCTCAATGGTCACAACAAAATTTCATCATTTACTATGCAACCCATACATGTATGACAACAATACTAAATGCATTTTCCAAAGTAATGGTGTTCATTATCTAGCCATGCCTTACAAAACTTCTTGAATGTTGTCACCTATAAGCTTGAATCTGCAAATCTGACCTTAATCCCTTCATAAGCGACAAATTTTCTCTTTTAGACTACAGCAAAGTGGAGTACCATATTTGGATAAAACATGAAATTTTTGCCTTAAAGGCTGCAACAATTATATTATGTTGCTCTATATTCAGGAACTCATCTCTCCTCCTATCCCTCAAAGTTCAGGGTATCTACTTCTCCATAAAGAAGACTATCAAATGTTTCCTAAGTGATGAGTAGTGCATTTCTTAGTCGACACTCAACATGAGACCACCACAACACTTCAACATCTCCCATGAACTGGTAAATCATAAACTCAACACCAAATCACTCTACCTTATCCATCTGCAGCTCATGACAATCAACAAGAAAATCATAAGTCCTTACATGCCCACAGAGAGTCAGGGAAACATACCTATTTCCAAGGACACATTTTTCTATTGCTAGTGTTGTTGTTTTCCCTTTCTTAACTCAATTACTAACCAAATGCGAAATAGAGTGAAGAAATTTAGATACCAATTTGTATCACCTAGATACCAATTGGATCCAAGTCATAGCATGAAAGGAGAAGAAATAAATTAGTTTTTCCTAAAGTCCTATAGCCTCTCGAAGAAAAGTACAGACCTCTCTGTACCGTTCCGCAGGACTCTACTAGAATCGTTTTGGTACAATGAGATCAACAAACCTAGGGCTCTGATACCAACTTTGTCACGACCAAGACCGTCGTGATTGGCACCCACACTAACCCACTGGTGGGAGAACCATTACTACTAACCAACTAACCCCAAAACTAAATATTTAAAGATACGGAAGTAGGTTTAAATGCAAAATTAAAGTGTAGTTCCCATAAACTCCGGAATTCTAGCAAAATCATTACCAAACATTGTGGAAAACACCCCTAGAATCTAAAAGTCAATGTAACAAAACTCTACTAACGACAAGTCTAATAAAATGGTACAACCCAAACTAAACATACACGTGAATCTAACCGGAAAGTCTGAGTCCGAAAAGAGTGGACTAAAACATAGAGGACCCATGGCAGCCTGAAAGAACTGGCTCACCCTTGACTCTGATCTTGCAAGCTGATCTCCTAAACGAGGTCTGTCCGTAGCCGCCTGAAGATCCCCTGTACTCAACAAAGAAGGAGCAAGTGCAGAATCAGTACACAACCATAGTGTACTAGCAGGATCACGCGGCTATTCCAGTAAGTGATACATGTATATAAGCAGTCAACACATAGTAAACACGCATATACAGAACATATACAATATCAGTTATCATTTCAGGAGTAATGTACAATTCCACATTCTCAATAATACGCATATATGACAAGTCAATGGTCCTCTCATGGAACCCATACCCAAACTGATATTGTACCGGATCGTGACACCCGATCCAAGTTAATGTGTCAAAACATGACACCCGTTCCAATATGTATGTCGGTACGTGACATCTGATCCCAGTTAGTGTGTCGGAACGTGACACTCGATTCAACAAGCCACAATCACAATCACAATCACAATGTACATTCTCATAATCATACAATCAAGTGTAGATTCATGGCTTACAATAATTCATTCATGCTCAATTGCATTAGGTGTGATCAATAGTGCAACATTCGCATACATAAATGCATTACAATGAAGCAATTACTAACATACATCACACAAACATGAAATCAAACCATCACCTACCTCAAACCCAAGCTTGAATCCTCCTAAGAAACTTGATTCTTCCCTTTCCGAATTCTTTCCGCTTGTTCTTGGTCTACAAATAAATAATTTAACGCAAGGATCAATAATTAAGGTCTAATTCGCCCGGATTATATCAAACCCAATAACCCAAGACCAAACCCATGATCTAAAGGTGCAGCTAGGGCTTTTTCCCACCATCAACTTCAGGCCAAAACCCTCCCCCAACGATAAATACCCATAAATTTACGTTCTATGGATAGAAAAATGGATTTGGGGAGTAAAATCCTTACCTTTAGCACCAAAAGTCATGGAAAACTGTCAAGAAATTTCTTGGGGTCGTCTCCTAACTCTTAAGAACAAAGTTTGAAGAATAATGATGTTTTTGGGGTTTTTTCCGACTTACGTTGCTACTGTCCCACTGTGGCGGCCCCCATCCCGCTACAGCGCCCGCCCAGGCGGGATAATTTCCTCCCTGGCGGCTTGCATGGAAACAGAGAATCGAAATTTGAGTTCCAAACGCCCATTTCACAACACACCTTCAACCTATGACATTCAAAAACTACTCGTTCACGCTAAGATTATTTTCAGAAGTTCCACTAGCCCGAATTTAATTCCGTAAAGTTGTACGAGTTCCTTAACGTCTTAGTTATCTACTCAGGTGATGACATTCATAATTAGATCTCTCATTCATTACCATATTTCCCTAGACCTCACTGACTCAGTTTTCGTCCAAATCTGGACTAGGCTAGGAATTCCCAAGTTACTACTCAAAAGTTTTTTGACCCCAATTTTTTTTCCATTAGCTTTTCCCTAACAACGGAATCAGGTCATTACAGAGGTGGGGGGGGGGATTGAGAGTGGATGAAAGGTTTAATCTTTGGATCAACCACCCTCAATTCAAACTAGTTGGAGTCGGCTTATCGACATTCGGTATCCATTCTTTTTCATATATATAAACATGATAGGTGATTCACGTGCAAAATTCTTATTTTCTTTTCATTGACACAATCAACAATAATCTCATTTCTGTTTGAATCTCCAACTCCATTTCTTTTTTCCACTTGTAGCATATACATTGGTGGTGCTCTCCTTGCTTATCGGTACAATACTATTTCTTCTAGCCATTAGTTGTCAATCGATTATTGATGCTCAGTTATTTCTTATCGAGTGGTTATGAATCGATGAAGTTGTTGGCCTGATAATTATACCATCATTTCTTTGCGAACTAGCATATTGTGGGACCAAATTTGAGTTGATGGTGGATTTTCTAATAAAAAAAATATTGGATGCAAATAAAGGAGGACGCAGGATGGAATTTAGCGAACTCGCATGTTGAGCTGATTTCGATTTTCCTTGTAAGAAAGTTTCAGATGCATATATTGGAGAAAGTAGGATAGCATTTTGTAAACTCGCATATTGTTGGACCGCAAGTTGAGCTGATGGCAGATTTTCTATCAAAAAAGTACTGGATGCATATACGTGCGAATGTAGGATGATATTTTGCTCGAACAATAATGGATGAATAGTTTGTAAAAGATTCATGAATTTCATATGAGTACGAAATGCTTCATAACATAAAGTACATTGAACTAATCAACGAGAAGGTAATAAAAATGGAGAATAAAAACTTGCATTATTCATATTTGGATTGTGAATGACAAAAAAATTTTCCAAATGAAGAAATAGTAGGAAAAAATATCAAATATGCACTATAATTTCGTAATGTAGTGATTCATTTTTCCTAATTTGTTTTCTATATTTAACTCATTTATTGCAACATACTTCAGAAAAAAAAATTATTTTCTCTCTAAGTCACAAACTTTAGAAGAGGAATATGTTTTCTCTTGAAAATTGATCAAGTGCACTCCTTATATAACTAAAGAATTTCTGGTATGTTCTCTTTATTTAATATAAATTGCCCTAAGTTCATTCACCATTTTTAAAACTCATTTAAATTAAACCTGCAATATATATGTATATATATATATATATATAGGCGCTACACGTGCAAAATTTGTATTTTCTTTTCATTGGTACAATCAACAACTATCTCATTTGTATTTGAGTCTCCAACATCGTTTCTTCTTTCCATTTATAACATATTCATTGGCGGTGTTTCCCCCCATGCCCCACCTATCGGTACAACACTATTTCTTCTAGCCATTTATTGTCTATAGATTATTGATGCTCTGATACTTTATATCAGGTTGTTATGATTCGTCGACGATGTTGACCAGATAAGCATACCATCATATCTTTGTGAACTCGCACATTGTGGAGTCAAATTTGAGTTGATGGTGAATTTATACCGGTAAAAAATATTGGATGCAAATACAAGAGAACGCAATATGACATTTGGCGAACTCGCATGTTAAGTTAATTTTGGATTTTCTTGTAAAAAAAGTCCAGATGCATATACTGGAGAACGTAGGATAGCATTTTGTAAACTCGCATGTTGTGGAGTTGTAGGATGAGCTAATAGTAGATTTTCTATCAAAAACTATTGGATGCATACGTGTGAACGTTGGATGATATTTCACCCGGACAATAATAAATAAGTAGTTCGTACAAGATTCATGAATTCCACATGAATACGAAACGCTCCATAGCATAAAGAACATCGAAGTAATAGATGAGAAGGTAGTAAAAATGAAGGAGGAGAAAATTTTGCATTATTCATATTTGGATTGTGAATGACAAATACTTTCTCCAAAGTAAGATGTTGTATAGAAAAAAAATACCAATTATGAACTATAATTTTGTAATGTAATGATTTTCTCCCCCCTAATTTGTTTCCTATATTTAACTCATTTATTGCAACATACTTCAAAATAATAATAATTGTTTTCTCCCTAAGTCACAAGCTTTAGAAGAGGAATATGTTTTCTCTTGAAATTTATCAAGTGCACTCCTTATTTAACTAAAGAATTTGTTGTCAGTTGTCTTTATTTAATGCACATTGCCCAAAGTTCATTCACCATTTTGATTTTATTTGGATTTCAAATATCGCATGTCTAAATTTATTACGAAGTAGATAAATATATATTAAAAATCAAATAAATTGAGTATAAATTAAATAATGATATCCAAAAAATATCAAATTACATGCACTAGTTATATAAACATAGAAAGAACGTATATTTTTGTAAAAGAAAATACATATATCATATATCAACATATTTAAAACTTATTTCAACTAAACTTACTATTACCAAATATATAAAAATTAATATACAGATGATATATGTGTGGTACACATACATAAAAATTATTTATAATTGCTATATAGGTAATACACATACAATATACATGCTTTAGCTACTTTAACTATAAGAAGTATACCTTTTAATAATAGAAAGATATATACCGTAGAACGACATATTTGAAACTCATTTAAATTAAACTTACAAAATATACCAAAAAAAAACAAATCATGGTAGGTGATACACGTGTAAAATTCGTATCTTCTTTTCATTGGTACAATCAACAACAATCTCATTTATTCTTTATATTTGTAACATATACATTGTCGTTGCTCTGTCCTTGCTTATTGTTACAACTCTATTTTTTCTAGTCATTTATTGTCTATCAATTATTGGTGCTCTGTCATTTTTATCGAGTGGTTATGATTCGACGACGATGTTGGTCAGATAATCATGCCATCATTTCTTCGTGAACTCGCATATTGTGGGGCCGCAGATTAAGCTGATGGTTGATTTTCATTAAAAAAGTATTTAATGCCTATACATGTGAACATAAAATGTTATTTTGCTAAAAAAATAATGGATGAGTAGATCGTACATGATTCATGAATTTCATATGAGTACGAAACGCTCCATATCATAAAGGACATCGAAGTAACAGATGAGAAGGTAATGAAAATGAAAGAGAGAAATATTTGCATTATTCATGTGTGTAGTGTGAATGACAAATAAATTCTCCAAAGTACGAAATTGTATGGAGGAAAATACCGATTATGCATTATAATTTTGTAATGTAATAATTTCTTTTGCGTAATTTGTTGCTTATATTTAACTCATTTATTGCAACACACATCTAAAAAAAATATTTATTTTTTCTCTCTAAGTCTCAAATTTTAGAAGAAGAATATATTTTCTCTCGAAATTGATCAAGTGTACTCCTTATATAACTAAAGAATTTGTTGTCAGTTATCTTTATTTAATGCGTATTGCCCAAAGTTCATTTACCTTTTTTGTATGGCTTTCAGATATCACATGTCTAAAGTTTTTACGAAGCAGATAAATATGAGAAAATATTTAAAAATTGAGTACAAATTAAATAATGGTGTCCAAAAAATCAAATTACAGGCATAACACGTGCACTAGTTATAAAAACATAGGAAGAACATATAATTTTTTAATAGAAAATACATATATCATATATAATATATCAACATATTTGAAGCTAATTTAAACTAAACTTACTATTACTAAATGTATAAAAAATTTAAAAAGGGTATATGCGTGAAAGGTGTACATAAAAATGAATTATAATAAATATATAAGTGATACATGTACAAAATACATGCATTAGTTACTTTAAAGATAAAAGAAATACATTTTAATAATATAGAATCATATACCGTAGAATGAAATATTTAAAAGTCATTTAAACTATACTTACAAAATATACCAAAAAAATGATAGATGATACACGTGCAAAATTTGTATCTTCTTTTCATTGGTACAGTCAACAACAATCTTATTTGTATTTGAATCTCCAACTTCGTTTCTTCTTTTCATTTGTAGAATATTTATTGGCGGTGCTCCCCCTGCTTATCGCTACATAACTCTTTCTTCTAGCCATTTGTTGTCAATCGGTTAGTAGTGCTCTGTCATTTCTTATCGGGTGGTTATGATTCAACAATAATGTTGGCTAGAAAACCACACAATTATTTTTTCGCAAAATCGAATATTGTGGGGCCAAAGGTTGAGTTGATAGAGAATTTTCAGAAAAAATAAATGTTGGATGTACATATAGGAGAACGTAGGATGACATTTTGTGAACTCGCATGTCGAGATGATTTCCTTGTAAAAAAAAATTTAGATGCATATACTGGAGAGTGTAAAATAGCATTTTGTAAACTCACATGTTTAGGGTCCTCATGTTAAGCTGATGGTAGATTGTCAATTAAAAAAAGTATTGGATGCATATACGTGCGAATGTATGATGAATTTTTCTCGAACAATAATGAAAGGGTGGTTCTTACAAGATTAATGAATTCCATATGAGTACAAAATGCTCCATAGCATAAAAGACATCGAAGTAATAGATGAGAAGGTAATAAAAATGAAAGAAAAGAAAAACTTGCATTATTTATTTTTGAAGTATGAATGACAAATAAATTCTCCAAATTAAGAAATTGTAGGGGGGGGGGGGGATACCAATTATGCACTATAACTTTGTGATGTAATAACTTTTTTTTGCTAATTTGTTTCCTATATTTAGCTCATTTGTTGAAACACACTTCGAAAAAAAATATTGATTTTTCTCTCTAAGTCACAAATTTTAGAAGAAGAATATGTTTTCTCTTGAAATTGATCAAGTGCACTCCTTATATAAGTAAAATTTTTGTTGTCATTTATCTCTTTTTAATACGTATTGCCCAAAGTTCATTCACCATATATCTTTTGCTTTCATATATCGCATGTCTAAAGTTATTATATAGTAGATTAATGTGAAAAAAATATTCAAAAATTGAGTACAAACTAAATAATGGTGTCGAAAAAAAAATCAAATTAAATTCATAACACGTGCACTAGTTATATAAACATCGCAAGAACATATATTTTTATAATAGAAAATACATATATCATGTATCAACATATTTAAATCTCATTTAAATTAAACTTATTATTACCAAATATACAAAAAATAATAGGTGATATATGTGTGGAACACATACATAAAAATTAGATATAATTAATACGTGCATTAGTCACTTTAAATATAAGAGGAATATTTTTTTATAATAGGGAACATATACAGTAGAATGACATATTTAAAACTTATTTAAACTAAACTTACAAAATATATCTAAAAAAAAAGAAGAAAACATGAAAGGTGATGCACGTGTCAAATCTGTATCATCTTTTCATTGGTACAGTTAACATAAATCTCATTTGTACTTGAATGTCACGCAACGAGCCTACACCCTGTGTACGACGGACACTCGAGAACCATTGCTGTCCCCAAGCGAACCCTTGGCCTGACTTAACTCTTAACGGGAGACTTACTCATACATAAGATGAACTCAAAAGCACAACTTTACTCAATGTCTCAAAGAAATACTAAGAATATTTTAGAAATAAACATTCAACTAGCCAAAGAGGCAACTCAAGTCTCAACATAAACAACTGAAAATGAAAAGACTCGTGCACTACTGTCTATCTATATATGAAGCCTCGAATACTATGAGGGATGTCGGGACAAGCCTCTGATCATCTTATCAAACTTAAATAACTGATGATAAATAAGGGATCCTCCGGAAGTAAGGAGGCTCACCAAACAACTCTGGAACTCAACTGAATAAACGAAGCGCTGGTTGCTGATCCTGGTTACCTGTATATGAATCATAAAAGATGCAGGACCAATGACGTCAGTACATGGAATGTACGAGCATGCGAGGGGAAATCGAAAACATGACATAAGCTTGAAATGGAACTGAAGAAATAACTTACCTTGTCTCAACTCTACTCAATCTCAACTCATTTCAATATAAAAGCAATAACAATAATGCAATATAAAGAAAATATTTTAAAACAGTAGATAACAACTCAATGTATTGAAAAATATAACATAACTCAGTTTGTATGTAAAAATACAAAATAAACTCTATTTTGGAGATTCTCTAACCGACAATCATCACTATGAGCTATGTAATGATACAACATCTCACCCACGCTGCCAGAACTGTCCTATACCTTGCCGGGGTATAGAACTCCTCAAATAAGTGGATCCACTAGTCTATGCTAAAAATCAATAAAGAATCATCTAAGAACTATGACCCTTTCTACCCAAGTTGGCTATATGGTTTATGGGGGTTGTGAGTTGTTAGAACTCTCCCCCATACCGGTGCTCAATACTACTCCCAAAATATAACTTAGATCATTATGTTTTAAAGAAAAACATTTCCTCATCATCATCTTTGAGATTATTACTTAAAAGGCTACTCTAAAAAGAGATAGTACTCAAAACTATTCATGAACTCTTTTGGAAATCGGTGTTTCCTATTTTCTTAAATGTAAACACATTTCTCTTGGAAATACTTAGTTGCCATATATCATTTTAAAGAAAATGAAATCAGCTCTCCTCATCCTCAAACTCAAATGCTCAAGTCTTAAATCAAGTTTAAAAGATTGTAAAAAGACTTCTTAAAATGACTTGAAGAACTCTCAAGACTTGACTCTTAGCTCTACCTTGAATTTGAAATATGAATTCGAGGTGATCATTTATGTTATGAACAATTTATAGATGTTTAGAAGTAGTTTAGAGTAGTTAGAATCAAAGTGGGTAAAGGTACCCTTTGAAAGAACTCAGACGGGCTAAGTGATGGAGAACGGGTGGGGGCAGCCGACCCTGGCGCTCTGAGTGGCACCAGGCCTTGAACTACCGAACAGTAGTTGGAGCGCACTGGCTGCGTAGGGTGTCAGGCCCCAAACTACAGAAGTAATTTTCTTGCGTACTAGTTGGCATTGGAAAGAGGATTCAAACACCTTTCATTTGATATCTTATGGGCAACCTTACTCATCTTGTACTGAAAGTTATGGTCGTTTGAAGTTGATCCGAAACTCATAACTTATGCATAACTTGCAAAATTTCAGATTTTGCTCTTTCCAAATTAGTTCTTTCTATTTTTAGCTCTTTCTAAGGCGGGATGTTACAATATCTCCCCCTTGGGAACATTCGTCCTCGAATGAGATCACTCTAAAGTACAACTAAGGGTGGAAGCTTTTAACACCCAACTCAAACATTCAACATGCAAATTAACACATCATTTAAACTTAAAAAGTACTAAGAAAAGAATTAGTACCTTCATTAGGAATCTCTCCGGGCTCAAAGAGATGTGGATATCTCTTCTTTATATCCTTTTCAGCCTCCAAAGTAGTTTCCTCAACAAACTGATTCCTCCATAAGACCTTGACTAATGCTACTTCCTTGGTCCTTAACTTGCGAACCTGACGATCTAGAATCTGAACTGGAATCTCCTCGTCAGACAGGCTATCCTTAATACTAATATTTTCAGTCGGTATAATAAGTGAAGGATCCCATACACTTCTTCAACATAGAAATATGAAATACCGGATGGACTGCTGCTAACTCTGGCTGTAGCTCCAACTCATAGGCTACATTGCCAATCCTCTTGGATATCCTGTAAGGAAAAATATACCGGGGACTAAGCTTCCCCTTCTTACCAAATCTTATAACACCGTTCATGGGTGAACCCTTCAAATAAACCCAATAATCTACCTCAAACTCTAAGTCTCTTCTCCTAACATCTGTATAGGATTTCTGACGACTCTGTGCTGTTTTCAACCTTTCTTAATAGTCTTCACCTTTTCCATAGCTTGATGAACCAAGTCTGGTCCTTTCAACCCAGCCTCACCAACCTCAAACGATCCAATAGGAGATCTACATCTTCTCCTATAAAGAGCCTCATAGGGAGTCATTTGGATGCTTGAGTGATAACTGTTGTTGTAAGCAAATTCAATGAGAGGCAAATGATCATCCCAATTACCTTTGAAATCGATCACACACGCCCTCAACATATCCTCTAAAGTCTGTATTGTGCGCTCTGCATGAACATCGTTCTGAGGATGGAAAACAGTACACAGATTCACCTTAGAACCCAAACCTTTCTGGAAAGAGTTCCATAATTGTGCGGTGAATTGCGCACCTCTATCTAAAATAATGGACACCGAAACTCCATGAAGTCTGACTATCTCTTGAATATATAACTTGCAATAATCCTCTGTTGTAAAAGTAGTCTTTACCGGTAATAAATGGGCTGATTTAGTCATTCAATCTACAATCACCCAAATCGAATCATGCTGTCTGTGAGACCGCGGTAAACCAGTAATATAATCCATATTGATCATCCTCCACTTCCATTCCGAAAGGTCTATCTTCTGAGCCATACCACTGGGCCTCTGGTGCTCTACCTTGACCTTTTGACAATTCGGGCACTTAGCAACAAACTCTGCAATACCCCTCTTTATACTACTCCACCAATAGACTTCTCTCAAGTCACGATACATCTTTGTGGAACCCGGATGGATAGAATATCTGGAACTATGAGCTTCCTCCATGATCCTCTCTTGAAGTTCATCCACCCTTGGCACACAGAATCTACCTTGATACCTCAATACACCATCTCCCCATTGTTCAAAAGCCATCACTTTTTGCTTATGAACATTTTCCTTCAATTCAAGCAAAATAGGATCTTTGTCTTGTTTCTCTTTCACTTCAGACACTAGTGATGATTCAACCCCATTCATCACCACCACTCCTCCTTCATTGGAATCCCTCAACCGGACTCCTAATCGAGCAAGTTTATGCACATCTTTTGCTAACTCTTTCTTGTTCTCCTCAACATAGGAAGTACTACCCATAGAAAACCTGATCAAGGCATCAACAACAACATTAGCTTTACCTGGGTGATAGAGAATACTCATGTCATAATCCTTGAGTAATTCAAACCACCTCCCTTGTCTAAGATTAAGCTCTTTTTGACTGAACACATACTGAAGGCTCTTGTGATCGGTGAAACCATCTACATGAACACCATACATATAGTGTCACCATATTTTCAACACAAACACTATAGCAGCCAACTCTAGATAATGGGTTGGGTAATTCCTCTCGTGAATCTTAAGTTGTCTGGAGGCATAAGCTATAACTTTGCCATTCTGCATCAATACACAACCCAGTCCAACTCTGGACATATCACAATATACCACAAAACCTTACGTACCTCTTGGTAAGGGCAATGCTGGACAGTAGTCAACCTAGTTTTCAATTCTTGAAAGCTTTTCTCTCAAGCTTCAAACCACTAAAACTTAACTGTTTTCTGAGTCAACTTGGTCAACGGGGATGAAATAGATGAGAACCCCTCGACAAACCTCCTATAATAACCAGCCAATCCCAAGAAACTCCTAATATCAGATGGAGATGTGGGTCTAGGCCAGTTCTGCACTACCTCAATATTCTGAGTGTCAACTCGAATACCATCACCAGAAAAAATGTGACCTAAGAACACTATTTACTCAAGACAAAACTCACACTTAGAAAATTTAGCATACAACTCTCTATCCTTGAGAGTTTGAAGAACTACTCTGAGATGACTAGCATGATCTTCCTCATTCCTCAAATAGATTAGAATGTCATCAATGAATACGATAACAAACATATCTAGATAAGTCTTGAATACTTTGTTTATAAGGTCCATGAATGTTGCAGGAGCATTAGTTAAGACAAAAGACATAACCAGAAACTCATAATGACCATAAAGGGTCCTGTAAGCTGTGTTAGGGATGTCACTTTCACTTATTCTCAACTGATGATAGCCTGATCTGAGGTCTATCTTAGAAAATAAGCAGCACCCTGAAGTTGATAAAAAAGATCATCAATTCTCGGAAGAGGATACTTATTCTTGATAGTAAGCTTTTTCAACTGACGGTAATCTATACACAGTCTAAGAGAACCATCTTTCTTCCTCATAAATAAGACCGGAGCACCCCCAAGGTGAGAAACTTAGTTGAATAAATCCTTTCTCAAGATCTTTCAACTGCTCTTTTAACTCTTTTAACTCGGCTGGAGCCATTCTATATGGCGGAATAGAGATAGGATGAGTATCGAGAAGAATATATACACCGAAGTCTATTTCTCTCTCAGGAGGGACTCCGGGAAGATCGTCTAGAAAGACCTCTGGAAACTCACTCATAACTGGAACTGATTGAATAAGTGGTGTCTCAACACTAGAGTCATTAACTCGGACTAAGTGATAGATGCACCCCTTGGAAACTAACTTTCTCACCTTAAGGTACGAAATGAAATGACCCTTAGGCACTGCTGAACTGACGCATAACAGGCATGAAATCAGTCCATACCTAGAATAACATCAAAATCTACCATGTCTAACTCGTCTAGGTCAGTCATGGTGTCCTTGTGATTGACATAAATAGTACAATCACGATAAACTCTCTCAGCTAGAATAGACTCACCGACAGGTGTAGAAACACTGAAGGGCTCAAGAAGTTGTTCGGGAATAATATCAAATCTCAAAGTTATATAAGGAGTCACAAAAAATAGACTCGCACCAGGATCTAGCAATGCATATACATCAAAAGAAAAGACTTTGATCATACCAGTGACAACATCTGGCGAATTCTCTTGCTCTTGGCTACTCGTGATAGCATTTAGACGGCTTGCTCCTCCGCCTGTCCCTGAAGTAGCTCCTCTAGGTGAAACTCTATCTGGTGGAGCCACTAAAGAAGATTGGGTTCTATTGCCCCCATTACCACTACCTTGCATGTTCTTTGGGCACTCTCTCATGAAGTGACCATTCTGACCACACTTGAAGCAACCAGTACACCTGTGACACCTCGGTACTTGAAAGAGATAACATAGAAAGAACTAGATTGGAAATAGCAAAATCTAAAAAATTTCAAGTTAAGTTTAAGAAGTGAGTTTTGGGTCAACTTCAAATGGCCATAACTTTTAATATAGGATGAGTTAGGTGGCCCATAAGATATCAAATTAAAGGTCCTGGAATATTATTTCTAACTCCACCTATTTTGCTAATTTTTGAGCTTTTATGAGGGAGATATGACTGTTTGAAATCAGGTTGTCCGGTTGAGGAAAGTTACCCGGATTTAAGAGGGGTATTTTGGTCTTTTCCTTACCCAATCAAGTTAATTCATTTTTAGTAATTATTTAGGGGTCTAAAATGATTTGGTTCAGTTTTCCCAAACCAATATACACCTAGGGTTTTGAGAATAGTTCAAGAAGAGGAGGAAAGGATCAAGGCGTTCTTGGAGTTTTCTTGCGGAATCGAAGGTCATTGCGCCAAGGGTTGATCCCTAAAGAGGTATGTGAGTTCTCATAGGTATGGGTTCGTTCACCCACATGCCAATCATGTTAATTTCAGTACAATTTCGTTCTTGAAATTGAAGAAATTGAGTTCTTGATAAGTGTTCTTGAAGTTCTTTCATAAATCTTAATTTATGGGGCTGTTGATGATTTTTGAGATAAGTAGTGGTGTTTTGAGTGGATAATCGTATACCATTGTTGGGTATTCGAATATAAGTGATTAGGGAAGAAAAGAATCGATTTTAGTCGAGTTAAGGTCAGAAAACAAGTTAAAAAATTCATTGGAATCGCCTGGAAAGGGGCTGGGGTGGCGCGGCTCAGCAATGCACCAGAATGTGCTCTCTGAACTTTAGGGCCTGGTGCCCCGCGCCAGCAGTGCGCCTAGGACGTCTTCCCCCACCATTTTTCTGTCGTTTTACTCGTCTTAGTTCTCCTAAAGTGTACCTTCACTCCCTATTGATTCTAAGTACTCTAAACTACTTCTAAACAGCTAGAAATCATTCATAAACATGAATCCATAAATTCAAAATTCAAGATAGAGCTAATAGTCAAGTCTTGAGAGTTCTTTCGAGTGTTTTAAGAAGTCTTTTGCAAACATTTTAAAACTTTTTTTAAGACTTGAGCATTGAGTTTGAGAAAGAGTAGGGCTAAGTTCATTTTCTTTAAAATGATATATGGGACTAAGTATTCCTAAGAGTAAATGTTTCACATTTAAACAAGAGAGGAAACACCGATTTCCAAATGAGTTTTGATGAGCAGTTTTGAGTTTCATCTCTTTTAAGAGATAGATTTTTTAGAGTAATAATCTAAAACCACAGAAAGAGGAAATTTTTTCTTTAAAACATAATGAGCTAAGTATATTCTGGAAGTAGTATTGAGCACCGATATGGGGACGAGTTCAGATAACTCAAAGTCTCCATAAACCATGTAGCCAATGTGGGTAAAAAGGGTCATACTTTTTAGATGATTCCTTAATGATTTTAGCATAGTTTAGTGGATCCACTTAGTTGAGGAGTTCTATACCCCGGCAAGGTATAAGACAGTTCTGGCAGCGTGGGTGAGACGATGTATCATCAGATAGCTCATAGTGATGGTTGTCGTTTAGAGAATCTCCCAAACATAGTTTATTTTGTACTTTTACATACAACTAAGATATTATCGTATTTTTCAATACATTGAGTTGTTATCTACTTTTTTAAATGCTTTATATAAACTTCATCTTGAGTTGAGTACCCAAGAGTTGAGTTGAGATGAGGTAAGTGTTTCTTTTAGATTCCAGTTCAAGCTTATGTCTTGTTTAGATTTCCCCTTACATGCTCGTATATTTCATGTACTGACGCCATTTGGCCTGCATCTTTTATGATGCAGATACAGATAGCCAGGATCAACATCTAGCACTTCGTTGATCTAGTTGAGCTTCAGAGTTGTTGGTGAGCCTCCTTGCTTCCGTAGGATCCCTTTATTATGTTTTATTATTAAGTTTTGTTAGGATGATCGGGGGTCTTGTCTCGACATCCCTCATAGCATTAAAGGCTTCATAGATAAATAGACAATAGTTCATGAGTCTTTTCTATTTTCAGTTTTAAATATTTAGAGACTTGAGTTGCCTCTTTGCCCGGTTGAATGTTCCTTTATAACATTCTGAGTTTAGTACATGAGTTTATCTCTTGAGTTATTTTAAATGTTCAGTAAAGTCTTCCGTAAGTAGTTAAGCCAGGCCAAGGGTTCCCTTGGGGCCAACAATGATTCTTGAGTGCTGGACCACGTCCAGGGTGTAGGCTCGAGGAGTGACAAACTTGGTATCAGAGCCCAGAGTTCAAGAGTCCTATGGTGTCTATGAATCCATGTCTGTAGATTCCTAGTTATCGGTGTGAAGTGTGCCACATCTATAATTAGGAGGCTGCAACATTTAGGAACTATCTGACTTCTTTCATACTCATTTCGTGCGATAGATTTTATCTCTATAAAGTTTCTTTCTAATTCGTTCTTGCTCGTATCTTTCAGATCATGCCTCCATGAACAACTATTCGAGGTTGGCTTGCTAGGAGAAATGTTAAACCACAGGATCAATGGGTCCCCAATGCACCAGAAGTGCAACCCCAAGGAGAGGTCACTAATTCTGAGTTCCGGGAAGCTATCCGGATGTTGAGTCAAGTTGTGACCAACCAAGTTGGGCAACAGAGAGGGGTTCGACAGGATGTGGCTGATACGTCTAGGATCCTTGAGTTCTTAAGGATGAATCTTCCAGACATAACTAGTTCAGGTGTCACTAAGGATCCAAAAAACATTATGGAAGAGCTTCAGAAGCCTTTTAAGATTATGCACGTTGCTGATGCTGAGAGGGTGGAACTAGCTGCATACCAATTGAATGGTGTCGCTAGAATCTGGTTTGATCAATGGAAGAAGAATAGAGCTGAAGGTGCACCACTTATGAGCTGGCTCTATGTTTGAGGAAGCCTTCTTGGGGCCTTTCTTTCCCCGTGAACTGAGAGAGGCTAAGGTAAGGGAATTACTCACTCTTAAGCAGGAATTTATGAGTGTTCATTAGTACAGCCTTAAATTCACCCAACTGTCCCGTTATGCTCCGGAGATGGTTGTTGACATGAGGAGCAGGATGAGTCTGTTTGTTGCTGGATTGTCTCTTCTTTCAAGTAAGAAAGGCAAGGCAGCTCTGCAGATAGGAGATATGGACATAGCAAGGCTGATGATCCATGTGCAACAGGTTGAGGAAGATATGCTGTGGGATAGAGAAGAGTTTCAAATTAAGAAGGCTAAGACATCAGGAAATGAGTCCGAACAGCAGAAGAGCAATGTGAATCGGTCTTCTTTTCAACAGAAGCAACAGGGACCTGCTCCATCATCTGCTAGTGCACTTTCACTAAGGAACAGAGGTGAGTTCATGAATCAGAATTCATAAAATTTCAAAGCTAGATCTGCAGAGTCTCAAGGTAGTGTGGCACAAGGAGGTAATTGGACTCCTACATGTGCAAAATATGGTAGGAACCACCCAGGAACGTGTCGTGATGGCTCCACTGGTTTCTTCAAGTGTGGTCAGAATGGTCACTTTATGAAAGAGTGCCCTAAGAATAGGCAAGGTAATGCCAATGGGGGCAATAGAGCCCAATCTTCTTTAGATGCTCAAGTAGAAAGAGATGCATCTAGAGGAGCTACTTCAGGGGCAGGCGGAGGAGCGAACCATCTGTATGCTATCACTAGTTGCCAAGAGCAAGAGGATTTGCCAGATGTTGTCACTGGTATAATCAAAGTCTTTAATTTTGATGTTTATGCTTTGCTAGATCCAGAAGCGAGTCTATCTTTTGTAGCTCCTTACGTTGCGATGAATTTTGATGTTCCTCCTGAGAAGCTTCTTGAGCTATTCAGTGTTTCTACACCTGTTGGTGAGTCTATTCTAGTGGAGAGAGTCTATCGTGATTGTACCATTTTCATCAATCAAAAGAACACCATTGCTGACTTAGTCGAGTTAGACATTGTAGATTTTGATGTTATTCTAGTTATGGAATGACTTCATGCCTGTTATGCCTAAGTTGATTTTAGAACTCGAGTAGTCAAGTTTTAGTTACCTAATAAGCCAGTTATAGATTAGAGAAGTAGTTCAACAGTGCCTAAGGGTCGTTTTATTTCGTACTTGAAGGTGAGAAAGTTAGTTTCCAAGGGGTGTGTCTATCACTTAGTCCGAGTTAATAACTCTAGTGTTGAGACACCTAGTATTCAGTCAATTCCAGTAGTAAGTGAGTTTCCAGTAGTCTTTCCAGATGATCTTCCCAGAGTCCCTCCTAAGAGAGAAATAGACTTCATATAGATATTCTTTCCGATACTCGTCCTATCTCTATTCCCCCATATGGCTCCAGCAGAGTTGAAAGAGTTAAAAGAGCAGTTGAAATATCTTCTTGAGAAGGGTTTTATTCGACCAAGTGTCTCACCTTGTAGAGCTCCGGTCTTATTTGTGAGGAAGAAGGATGGTTTTTTTAGAATGTGTATAGATTACCGTCAGTCGAATAAGGTTACTATCAAGAATAAGTATCCTCTTTCAAGAATTGATGATCTCTTTGATCAACTTTAGGGTGCCACTTATTTTTCTAAGATAGACCTCAGATCGGGCTACCATCAGTTGAGAGTAAGATAAAGTGACGTCCCTAAGACAGCATTCAGAACCCGCTATGGTCATTATGATTTTTTGGTCATGTCGTTTGGACTGAATAATGCTTCTACGACTTTCATGGACCTTATGAACAGAGTATTCAAGCCTTATTTATATATGTTTGTGATCGTGTTCATTGATGACATTCTAATCTATTCGAGGAATAAGGAAGATCATGCTAGTCATCTCAAAGTAGTTCTCCAAACTCTAAAGGATAGAAAGTTGTATGCTAAATTCTCTAAGTGTGAGTTTTGGCTTGAGTCCGTGGCATTCTTAGGCCACATTGTGTCCGATGGTGGGATTCGAGTTGACACTCAGAAAATAGAGGCAGTGCAGAATTGGCCTAGACCCACACCTCCAACTGATATTAGGAGTTTCTTGGGGTTGGTTGGATATTATAGAAGGTTCGTCGAGGGGTTCTCATCTATTTCATCCCCTTTGACTAAGTTGACTAAAATAACAATGAAGTTTCAATGGTCTGAAGCTTGTGAGAAAATCTTTCAGGAATTGAAAACTAGGTTTACTACTGCCCTAGTATTGACCTTACCAGAAGGTACACAAGGTTTTGTGGTATATTGTGATGCGTCCAGAGTTGGACTGGGTTGCGTATTGATGAAAAATGGCAAGGTTATAGCTTATGCTTCCACACAGCTTAAGATTCACGAGAAAAATTACCCAACCCATGATCTAGAGTTGGCTGCTGTAGTGTTCACTTTGAAGATATGGCGTCACTATCTTTATGGTGTTCATGTAGATGTGTTCACCGATCATAAGAGTCTTCGGTATGTATACAGTCAGAAAGAGCTTATTCTCAGACAGAGGAGGTGGTTAAAGTTACTCAAGGATTATGACATGAGTATTCTATATCACCCAGGTAAGGCTAATGTGGTTGCTGATGTTTTGAGCAGATTGTCTATGGGTAGTACTGCCCATATTGAGGAAGACAAGAAAGAGTTAGCGGAAGATATGCAAAGACGTGCACGACTATGAGTTTGATTAATGGATTCCAACGAAGGAGGAGTGGTGGTGATAAATGGGGCTGAATCATCACTAGTGTCTGAAGTGAAAGAGAAATAAGACGAAGATCCTATTTTACTTGAATTAAAGGAAAATTTTCATAAGCAAAAAGTGATTGCTTTTAAACAAGGGGGAGATGGTGTATTGAGGTATCAATGTAGGTTGTGTGTACCAAGGGTGGATGAATTCCAAGAGAGAATCATGGAGGAAGCTCATAGCTCCAGATATTCTATCCATCCGGGTTCCACAATGATGTATCTCGACTTGAGAGAAGTCTATTGGTGGAGTAGTATGAAGAAGGGTATTGCAGAGTTCGTTGATAAGTGCCTGAATTGCCAACAAGTTAAGGTAGAGCACAAAAGGCTCGGTGGTATGGCTCAGAATATAGAGATTCCAGAATGGAAGTGGGAGATGATCAATATGGATTTCATTACTGGCTTGTCGCGGTCTCGCATGCAACATGATTCTATTTGGGTGATTGAGGATCGAATGACTAAATCAGCCCACTTTTTGTCGGTAAAGACCACCCATTCAATAAAGGATTATTCCAAGTTATATATTCAAGAGGTAGTTAGACTTCATGGAGTACTAGTGTCGATTACTTCAGATAGAGGTGCACAATTTACTGCACAATTCTTGAAGTCTTTCCAGAAAAGTTTGTGTTCGAAAGTGAAGTTGAGTACTGCTTTTCATCCTCAGACTGATGGTCAAGCAGAGCGCACCATTCAGACCTTAGAATATATGTTGAGGGTTTGTGTGATTGATTTCAAAGGTAATTGGGATGATCACTTACATCTCATAGAGTTTGCTTACAACAATAGTTATCACTCTAGCATCCAGATGGCTCCTTATGAGGCTTTTTATGGGAGAAGATACAGATCTCCTATTGGATGGTTCGAGGTTGGTGAATCTGGGTTGATAGGACCAGACTTAGTTCATCAAGCTATGGATAAAGTGAAAGTTATTCAAGAGAGGTTGAAAACAATGCAAAGTCGTCATAAATCCTACACTGATGTTAGGAGAAAAGCCTTAGAATTTGAAGTAGATGATTGGGTGTACTTGAAGGTTTCACCCATGAAGGGTGTTATGAGGTTTGGCAAGAAAGGGAAGCTTAGTCCTCGGTATATTGGTCCTTACAGAATATCCAAGAGGATCGACAATGTAGCTTACGAGTTGGAGCTACCGCAAGAGTTAGCAGCAGTTCATCCAGTGTTTCACATTTCTATGTTGAAGAAGATATTGGTATTAAGGATAGCTTATCTTACGAGGAGATTCCCGTTAAGATTCTAGACCGTCAAGTTCACAAATTGAGAACCAAGGAGGTAGCATCAGTCAAGATCTTATGGAGAAATGAGTTTGTTGAGGAAGCTACATGGGAGGCTGAGGAGGATATGAAGAAGAGATATCCACATCTCTTTGAGTCCGGAGAAGTTCCAAATTAAGGTACTAATCCTTTTCTTGGCATTTATTTTAGTTGAAATGTTGTGTTACTTTGCATATTGAGTGTTTGAGCTGGGTGTTAGATGTTACCACCCTTAGTTCTACTTAGAGTTATCTAATTCGAGGACGAATTTTCCCAAGGAGGAGATATTGTAACACCTCGGTACTTCAAAGAGCTAAAAATAGAAAGAACTAAATTGGAAATAGCAAAATCTGAAAATTTTCAAGTTAAGTTTAAGAAGTTAGTTTTGGGTCAACTTCAAACGACCATAACATTCAGTACAGGAGGATTTAGGTGGCCCATATGATATCAAATGAAAGGTCTTGGAATCCTCTTTCCAACGCCACCAAATTTTCTAATTTTCGAGCTCGTATGAGGGAGATATGACTGTTTGAAATCAGGCTGTCCGATTAAGGAAAGTTACCCAGATTTAAGAGGGGTATTTTGGTCTTTTCTTTACCCAATCAAGTTAATTTATTTTTAGTACTTAATTAAGGGTGTAAACTGATTTGGTTCAACTTTCCCAAACCAATATACGCCTAGGGTTTTGAGAATCGTTCAAGAAGAAGAGGAAAGGAGAAAAGTCAAGGCGTTCATAGAGTTTTCTTGCGGAATCGAAGGTTGTTTCGCCAAGGGTTGATCCCTAAATAGGTATATGAGTTCACATAGTGCCGGGTTCGTTCACCCACACACCAATAATGTTAATTTTAGTAGAATTTCATTCTTGAAATCGAAGAAATTGAGTTCTTGATAAGTGTTCTTGAAGTTCTTTCGTAAATCTTGATTTATGGGGTTATTGATGAGTTCTTGAGATAAGTAGTAGTGTTTTGAGTGTAGTTTTGAGTGGATTATCGTATACCAATATTGGGTATTCGAATCTAAGTGATTAGGGAAGAAAATAATCAATTTTAGTCAGAAAACAAGTAGAAAAATTCATCGGAATCTTTTGGGGAAGGGGCTGGGGCGGGGCCCCAGCAGTGCACCAGAATGTGCTCCATGAACTTTAGGGGCTGGCGCCCCGCGCCTGCAGTGCGCCCGGGACATTTGCCCCCACCCTTTTTCCATCGTTTTACCGGTCAAATTCTCCTAAAGTGTACCTTCACTCCCTATTGATTTTAATTACTCTAAACTACTTCTAAACATCTAGAAATCATTCATAAACATGAATCATAACCTTGAATCCATAAATTCAAATTCAAGGTAGAGCTAAGAGTCAAGTCTTGAGAGTTCTTTCGAGTCTTTTAAGAAGTCTTTTGAAAACATTTTAAAACTTTTTTTAAGACTTGAGCATTGAGTTTGAGAAAGAGTAGAGCTAAGTTCATTTTCTTTAAAATGATATATGGGACTAAGTATTCCCAAGAGTAATGTTTCACATTTAAATAAGAGAGGAAACACCGATTTCCAAATGAGTTTTCATGAGCAGTTTTGAGTTCCATCTCTTTTAAGAGAGATTTTTTGGAGTAATAATCTCAAACAGCATAAAGAGGAAATGTTTTCTTTAAAACATAATGAGCCAAGTATATTCTTGGAGTAGTATTGAGCACCGATATGGGGATGAGTTCAGATAACTCAAAGTCTCCATAAACCATGCAGCCAACGTGGGTAGAAAGGGTCATACTTTTTAGATGATTCCTTAATGCTTTTAGTATAGCTTAGTGGATCCACTTAGTTGAGTAGTTTTATACCCCGAAAAAGTATAAGACAGATCTAGCAGCGTGGGCGAGATGTTGTATCATCACATAGCTCATAGTGATGGTTGTCGGTTAGAGAATCTCCCAAACAGAGTTTATTTTGTATTTTTACATACAATTGAGATATTATCGTATTTTTCAATACATTGAGTTGTTATCTACTGTTTTAAATGCTTTATATAAACTGCATATTTATTGTTCTTTTATTACTACATTGAGTTGAGTACCCATGAGTTGATTGAGTTGAGGTAAGTGTTTCTTTCAGATTCCAGTTCAAGCTTATGTCTTGTTTAGATTTCCCCTCACATGCTCGTACATTCCCTGTACTGATGCCATTTGGCCTGCATCTTTTATGATGCAGATACAGGTAGCCAAGATCAGTATCCAACGCTTCGTTAATCTAGTTGAGCTTCAGAGTTGTTGGTGAGCCTCCTTGCTTCTGGAGGATCTCTTTATTATGTTTTATTATTCAGTTTTGGTAGGATGATCGGGGGTCTTGTCCCAACATCCCTCATAGTATTATAGGCTTCATAGATAGATAGACAATAGTTCATGAGTCTTTTCCATTTTCAGTTTTAAATGTTTAGAGACTTGAGTTGCCTCTTTGGCCAGTTAAATTTTCTTTTATAACATTCTGAGTTTAGTACATGAGTTTATCTCTTGAGTTATTTTAAAAATTGAGTGTAGTCTTCCGCTAGTAGTTAAGCCAGGTCAAGGGTTCGGTTGGGGCCAACAATGGTTCTCAAGTGCCGGCCACGTTCAAAGTGTGGGCTCGGTGCGTGACATGAGCCATCACGACACACTCCTGAGTGGTTCCTACCACACTTACCACATGCAGGAGTCCCATTACCTCCTTGTGCCACACTACCCTGAGACTATGCAGGTTTGGCTCTGAAATTCTGTGAATTCTGATTTTTTAACTCACCTCTGTTCTTTGGTGCAGGTGCACTAGCAGATGATGGAGTAGGTCCATTTTGCTTTTGTTGGAAAGACGACCAGTTCGCACTACTCTTCTGCTGTCCGGACTTGTTCCTAGTTGTCTTAGCTTTCTGGATTCAGAACTCTTCTCTATCTCTCAGCTTATCTTCCTCCACCTGCAACACATGGATCATAAGTCTTGCTATGTCCATGTCTTCTATTATAATAGCTAGCTTACCCTCTTTGGTTGACAGCCAAGACAACCCAGAAACAAACAAACTCATCCTGCTCCTCATATTAGCAACCATCCCCGGAGCATAGTGGGACAATTGAGTGAACTTAAGGCTATACTCATGCACACTAATATATTCTGCTTAAGAGTGATGAATTCTCTTACCCTTGCCTCTCTTATCTCATTAGGAAAGAAACTCCCCATGAAGGCACCTTCAAACACAACCCAACTCACAATTGGTGCACCCTCAGCTCTACTCTTCTTCCATTGATCGTACCATACTCTAGTAACACGCTTCAGTTGGTATTCAGCTAGTTCCACTCACTCAGCATCAACAACATGCATAACCTCAAACACCTTATACAACTCTTCCACAATTTTTTTTGGATCCTCAGTGACACTTGAACCGGTGAAATTTGGAGGATTCATCCTTAAGAACTCACAGATTCTAGATGTATCAGCCACATCCTGTCGATGCCCTGTCTGCTGACCAACTTGATTGGTCACCACTTGACTCAACATCTGAATAGCATTCCGAAACTCAGCATTAGTGACCTCTCCTTGGGGTTGCACTTCCGGTGCATTGGGTACCCCTTGATATTGTGGATCGACATTCCTCCTAGAAGGACGACCTAGGACAACTCTTCTTAGAGGCATGATCTGAAAGATACGCGCAAGCACGAGTTAGAAAGAAACTTTATAGAGATGAACTCTATTGCACGAAAAAAGTATGAAAGAAGTGAGATATTTCCTAAATGTCGTAGCCTCCTAATTAAAGATGTGGCGCTTCACACCGATAACTTGGACTGTTCAGACACAACTTCATAGACACTCTAGGCCTCTTGAACTCTGTGCTCTGATAGTAAGTTTGTCACACCCCGAGCTTACACCTGGCGCAACGGGTAGTCCAGAACCATTGCTGGCCCTAAGTGAACCCATGGCCTGACTTAACTCTTAGCGGAAGACTTACTCATACATAAGATGAACTCAAAAGTACAACTTTACTCAATGTCTCAAAGAAATACTCAGAATATTTTAGAAATAAAACATTCAACTAGCCAAAGAGGCAACTCAAGTCTCAACATAAACAACTGAAAATGAAAAGACTCATGCACTACTGTCTATCTATCTCTGAAGCCTCTCATACTATGAGGGATGTCGGGACAAGACCCCCGATCATCCTAACAAACTGAAATAACTGAATATAAATAAGGGACCCTCCAGAAGCAAGGAGGCTCACCAAACAACTTTGGAACTCAACTAAATCAACGAAGCGCTAGTTGCTGATCCTGGTTACATGTATCTGCTTAATAAAAGATGTAGGCCAAATGACGTCAGTACTGTGAATGTACGAACATGCGAGGGGAAATCTAAAACATGACATAAGCTTTAATTGGAACTGAAGAAACAACTTACCTCATCTCAACTCAACTCATTCTCAACTCATGTCAATATAAAAGCAATAACAATAATGTGATATAAAGTAAAGCGTTTAAAATAGTAGATAACAACTCAATGTATTGAAACATATAATACAACCAAGTTTGTATGTAAAAATACAAAATAAACTCTGTTTGGGAGATTCTCTAAACGACAACCATCACTATGAGTTGTGTGATGATACAACGTCTCACCCACGCTGCTAGAACTGTCCTATACCTTGTCAGGGTATAGAAATCCTCAAATAGGTGAATCCACTAGTATATGCTAAAAAAGAAATAAGGAATCATCTAAAAAGTATGACGCTTTCTACCCACGTTGGCTACATGGTTTATGGGGGCTGTGAGTTGTTAGAACTCTACCCCATATCAGTGCTCAATAATACTCCCAAAATATAACTTAGCTCATTATGTTTTAAATAAAACATTTCCTCATCCTCAAATTTGAGATTATTACTCAAAAGGTTTCTCTAAAAAGAAATAGTATTCAAAACTGCTCATGAACTCTTTTAGAAATCGGTGTTTCCTCTTTTCTTAAATGTAAAACATTTCTTTTGGGAATACTTAGTTCCCATATATCATTTCAAATAAAATGAACTCAACTCTACTCATCCTGAAACTCAAATGCTCAAGTCTTAAAACAAGTTTAAGAGATTGTAAAGAGACTTATTAAAATGACTCGAAGAACTCTCAAGACTTGACTCTTAGCTCTACCTTGAATTTGAATTATGAATTATGAATTCGAGGTTATGATTCATGTTATGAGCGATTTCTAGATGTTTAGAAGTAGTTTAGAGTAGTTAGAATTAAAGGGGGGTAAAGGTACCCTTTGAAAGAACTTAGACGGGCTAAGTGACAGAGAACGGGTGGGGGCAGGCGACTCTGGTGCTCAGAGTGGCGCAGGGCGCCAGCCCTTGAACTACAGAACAGTAGTTGGGGCGCACTGGCTGGCGCAGGGAACCTATAGATGTACTTTTCTAGCGTACTGGTTGGCACAGGGCGCCAGCCTCTGTCCAGATTTTTCCGACTAATTTTCTTTCTCATTTTCTGACCCTAATTCACGTAGAATCGAATGGTTTCTTGTCCAATCACTTATATTCGAATACCCAACATAAATACATGATAATCTACTCAAAACAACCCTCAAATCAATAACTTTTATCTCAATAACTCATTAAAATCCCAACAATCAAGATTACAAATGGAATTTCAAGAAAAATCATCAAGAACTCAAATCCATCAACTTTGAGAATTAAATTGCATTAAAATAGCATGATTTGCATGTGGGTGAACGAACCCAATACTATGAGAACTCACATACCTCTTGGGGATCAAACCCTTGGTGAAACAATCCTCGATTCGCAAGAAATCTCGACGAACGCCTTGAACCTTTTCCTCTTTTCTCTTCTTGAACTTTCTTCTAAAACCTAAAGCGTAATTAGGATTGTGCAAACTGAACCAAATTAGTTTAGACCCCAAAATATTACCATAATTCATTTTAAGCTGATGGAGTAAGGAAAAGACCAAAATACCCCACATATTTTTGGGTAACTTTCCTTAACTAGACATGCTAATTTCAAACGGGCATATCTCCCTCATACAAGCTTGAAATTTAGCAAAATCGGTGGCATTGGAAAGAGAATTCAAAGACCTTTCATTTGATATATTATGGGCTACCTAACGCATACTTTACTGAAAGTTATGGTCCTTTGAAGTTGATTCAAAACTCATAACTTATGCATAACTTGCTAAATTTCAGATTTTTCTCTTTCCAAATTAGTTCTTTCTATTTTTAGCTCTTTCTAAGGTGGGATGTTACATTGAATCTCCAACTCCATTTTTTATTTTCGTTTGTTCCATTATTGGTGTTTTTTCCCTTCTTATCGCTATAACTATGCTTCTTCTTGCCATTTGTTTTCTATTGATTGGTGATGCTCTGAACCATCTTATCATATGGTTATGATTCAAAGACATAGTTGGCAAACATAAATACCGAACACATACATATGAATATATGTAGGATGAAATTTTTCCTAGATGATAATGGATTGATTTGTACATATTCATGAATTTCAAATGAGTATGAAGCATGAAGGGCAACGAATTAGTACAAGAGAAGTTATTTAAAATGACGGAAACAAGTTTGCATAATGTATATTTAAAGTATAAATGATAATTTTTCTCTCTAAAGTAAGAAATGGTAGAAAAAGTATCAACTATGTAGTATAACTCTATAAAATATGAAGAGAACATATAGGTGCTTATAGTATAACCTCCCCTAATTCTTTTATGTGTCTTTCATTTTTCCAATGGTAAGTTCATAAAAATATTGCAATGAGTGACGACTTTGCTAAAATTAAAATTGGAAACGTAGTTATTTTTTTCCTAATTCGTTATTGTATGCGTCTAAAGTTTCGTTCCTGAAATACATCAAACAGGAAAGGAAAATAGAAAGCAAACAATAGTATTTGTATTTGAATTTATGAGAAGGTTACAATCTTTATAAAATCTTTAAGAAAAGATATGCAATCCCCTGATTCTTCTCTTCACGGATGTTCTTGTTTTGATGGAATACTTGCGGCTCAACACTTGGAGCGAAGACTTCTTTTTATGCGGAAGACTTGCAGATCACCACTGAAGAGCAAGGATTGTCTATGTATTTAAGAAAAGATATGCTATCCTGTTTTTCCTTAACCTACGATACCAATGAAGATTCAGATCTATTCAGAACTATCACACCACCATCTGACATGTCCATAAGACCAACTCCTAAGTGAACAAGCCGGTGAACATATTTTGCTAATTCCTTCTTTTCTTCCTCAACGTGTACTACACTACCCATGGACAGTCTGATGAGAGCATCAGCTACTACATTGGCCTTACCAGGATGGTAAAGCACATTCATATCACAGTCCTTGAGGAATTCAAGCCATCTCCTCTGATGAAGATTCAATTCTTTCTAGGTGAACACATACTGGAGGCTCTTATGATCTGTGAACACATCAACATGAACACCATAAAAGTAATGTCTCCAATTCTTTAGAGAAAACACTACAACTACAAGCTCGAGGTCATGAGTCAGGTAGTTCTTCTCATGTACCTTATGCTGTCTAGAAGCATAATCTATAACCTTACCTCACTGCATCAACACACAAACTAGGCCGACCCTGGATGCATCACAATATATCACATAACCGTCTGAACCATCTGGTAGAGTCAAGACTTGAGCTATAGTCAACCTAGTCTTTAGTTCTGAGAAGCTTTTCTCTCACTCATCTGACCACTGAAACTTGACCTTTTTCTGAGTCAACTTGGTCAATTGGGAAGCTATGGATGAAAATCCTTCAACAAATCTCCTATAATAACCATCCAAACCCAAGAAACATCTGATATCTTTTGGAGAGGTAGGCCTGGGCCATTGCTTCACTGCCTCCATCTTCTGAGAATCCATTCGGATTCCTTCACTAGATACCACATGACCAAGGAAAGCGACATACTGTAACTAGAATTCACATTTGCTGAACTTAGAAAATAACTGGCGATCCTTGAGAGTTTGCAGAACGACTCTTAGATGAGTCGCATGCTCCTCCTCATTCTGAGAATAAATGAGGATATCATCAATAAAGACAATCACGAACAAATCCAAATACTGCTTGAACACCCTGTTCATTAGGTCCATGAAGGCTGCAGGAGCAGTTGTTAGTCCAAATTACATAACCACAAATTCATAATTCCCTATTCTAGCCTTCTTATTGTCCTTAGCCATTTCACTAAGCTTATCTCTCTCAACCTAATGAGCATGAGTCATAAGCCTAGAGATATTCATATCCTCTAACAGCATAGCATTCCTGCACTCTGTCTTCACCAAGTCGGATACCCCAAATAGAAACTTACTCATTTGTGCCCTTGGATCGACAACCATATGTGGAGCATACCTGGAGAGTTGAGTGAACTTCAGTCTGTACTCTTGGACTGACATTGTACTTTGTCTCAAATTCATAAACTCCTAAGCTTTAGCTTCCCTCAACTCTCTCAGGATAAACCTGTCCAGAAAAACTCCAGTAAAACACTCCCAAGTCACAAGAGTTGCATCCGCACCCCTGTTTTCTTTCTACTGAGTGAACCAAATGTGAGCTAAATCCTTAGGCTGGTAGGATGCCAACTCTACCCTATCATTACCAGTCACTTGCATTACTCTAAAGATTTTCTTAACCTCATCAATGAAGTTCTGGGGGTCTTCACCAATCTGCGACCCTAGAAACTCAGGCGGATTCATTCGAACAAAATCTCAAACTCTAGCTGCTGCTGACCCACTAATAGCATTTGCCGGAACTAGAGCATGCTGATTGTTCTAATTGGCCACACTCTGAGCCAAAAGCTGAATCGCATTACGAAATTCTGCATTCGTAACCTCATGGTTCGGGACAGGAGGAACTGTGTTAGCGTTGCGTGCATTAGCATTCCGTGTGTAAACTCTACGAGGAGGCAAGATCTAAAATACATAACGATGAATTAGAAATGAGAAATTATAGCATACCTCACGCATGATAAGAGTAGTAAGAAAGTGATGTTTTTCTTAAAACACTTCGTAGCCTCTCTCTCATTAGATGTGGTGAAATTCACACCCACGAAAGAGACTCTACTTAGTGCAGCTTTTAGACGTCTTAGGATTCTTAAAACTAATCCTCTGATACCAAGTTTTTCACGCTCCAAGGCTACCCCCTTGACGTAACACGAGACTTAGGATGACGAGTGACCCCAAGCTAAACCTGAAGCTGCCATATCATAAGCATACTAAAAGATATCTAAATGAAATCATGAACTAATGTAGAAGCTAAATCAATTGATAACTGAAAGTCAGGAATACCCAAAACTGATCTGAATATATAAAATGTACTAAGAGTTTAGAGTTACCGAACAATCACTCAAAACTAAAGCTGACTCTAATAGTATATCTGGAAAAGCCTCTAACTGACTAGAGTTCCTGGGAAATGCCCCCAGCTAACTCTAGCAAGACTGAAAAATGAAATAAAAGACTGAATATGAAAAACATGTCTATTATCCTCGAAGTATGAGGACTCACCACTGAAGCTACTAAATATGGATCGAGGATCGATCTATGCGTGATCTAGATGCTGAGTACCTGAACCTACATCATGAAAGGATGTAGCACAGAGTATGCGTCAGTACTTGGAATGTACTGAGCATGCAGGATATAGATAATATATGAACAATAGATAAGTTGAGTAATGCATAATTGAGCAATGATGTAATCTGAATAGAATGTAAATGCTGGAATATAACTGAAAATCTAAACTGGATGCAATGACCAAGTACTAATCCTGAACATAACATTCTGAGACTGATTACTGAAGTATAAACTAAAAACCTGGTCAAATGCATTAGAGTCTGACTGTGGGAGCTACTAATAACCGACATAGAACCACGTGAACTAAACATGGAGTCCAATGTATACGCCCCATCGAGATGACCCAATATACCTTTCCAGGTGTATAAAGGTATGACTGGCGTGATCACTAAATCTGATGCCCACAGAGGGGACTTATAAACCTACGGGGGCACGTTGTTCTGGGACTATGAGGGTATGCTGAAACCTAGTCCAACTCGGTGCTAAGCCTACTCCCAATTGGAAATGTATATGACACAACATAACTAAAATACTGGATAGCTCAATGTTCTGACATGCAAATCTGAGAATGCAACATTTAGGAACAGACAATGTAACATTTGAAAACTGGAGCATGTTTATCTATTTAACTGACCTAGCAAGTGTAATTCATGAACTAAGAGAATCTACACAACTAGGGTTCTAAGTTTCATGCAAGGAACTAAGCAACTTTCCAAGAAACAAGCTATTTCGATTTAGGATACTACAACAACTCAATCACAACAATTGCTAAGGTTTTTAGAAACCCTAGGTCTAAACAAGAAATGGAGAATCAAGAATCTGACTGAATTCTAGGGACCTAGTGGATGAAAGGAACCCACTAGTGAAATTCCATATACCTGTTGATGAAATCTACGGAGAAATCCTTCGATTTTGGGGCTGGAACTGAAGAAAACGTGTTGCGTGTTCTTGAGGGGTTTAGTCGAATCTTTCTCGTATTTTGCTCTAAGTTTGATAAAGTTTTGGTGAATGAATCACTTAGGGTAAGTTCTGACTAAGTTACTAGGCTTAAACTGACCAAAACTACGTAGTTTAGGGTTTAAACGACGTAGTTTAAGGGTCCAACGCATAGGGGAAAATACCATAACGACTCTAACTTAAATCTAGAGGGCTCCGTGGTCTGATGGCTGGGCCTGGTTGGTTCTGCCTGGCTTACCCAAGCCTTCGCACGGCTCGTGGGGTGGTCCACGGTCCATGAAGGGTCCCGTGGTCCACCACTTTTGGGTGGGTGTGAACCACGAGAAGGTCGACGGACCGTGGTTCCACTCCTGGTCCGTGAACCCTGCCGTGGTTCACCAAATTTTTCTGCAGTACAGGTCTGTGAAGTCGGAGGTGTTACATTAGAGGACCTTGGGCTTGAAGAGCATGAATTGAGCTCATCTTGTCAAATTAATGGACTGACATAAATATAATTTATTTAAGTCATATATTTTGACTTAAATATTAATCCGACTTTATTAAACAGTAATTTGACTTGGTCAATATATCATGAATTTATGGATTAATCCAAAATTTAATATGGATTTATCAATAAAATTTTACTTCTACAAATGCCCCATGCTTCAAGGCTTGTTGCGGTGTCCAACTTGTCGAACCTTTAGAGACAAGACTTGAAGTATTCGTGAAATATTTTTTTATGGAATCTTTCAAAACATTCCATATTTGATTCCAATGGAAATTTTCCATAACTTGATTCCAATAGAATTTTCCATAACTTGATTCCTATAGAAACTTACCATAATTTGGTTTCTAGGAAAATTTACCATAATTTTGTTTCAAATATGGTTTTTCCATAATTTGTAGGAACACAATTTATGTACTTTTGATTTCTATAAATAAACATGCTCTTACAATGGTTGATTGTCAACTTGAGGCATATCAAACTCAATTTTCGTTACTTTTTTTAGCACAACACACCTGCGGTAGAAAATTAATAACCTGTTATAGAAATGTCGAAATCATCATTCGTTTGATGTTCCAGAAACTAGACTTAGAGGGATACGACATATCTGAAATATAAAATCAAAACCCTTCTGAATTGATGGGAATTGATTTTGAAGTTTGCTATCAAATCTGTCTTCTTCTTTTTTACAGTTCTATGCAGTGTCACCAAAACATCTCTATCTTGATGTAGGAGATTTCGAATGGCGAGCGACTTGATTCTATAGGAAATAGACATCAAAGTCTACAATATATCAAAAAATCAAGGTAAGAAACCTCTTGAATTGATGATATTTTTATTTTGGTGATCTAACCTATTTTCGACAACATTCATAAGTTCATTTATCTACATCTTCGCCGAAGAGCCGCCTATTGAGTTCTGTATTGATTGAGAATTTTTTCATCATCTTCATGGAGAGAGAATAAAAAACTCTTAAGCCAATACAACCATATTCATCATGACGAGCGCGAGAGCATATGCCACAATTTTTTTCTTGCCTATTAGAAGCTTCGTGCAATTGGCACCGTGAGACACATCACTTTTTTTTTGCAAGTTTACGATGGACCGCAAACTTTCTAAATATCATACAAAAAAAGTGAGGGGTAATCCATAATTGACGAGAAATCACTTAATGCAGCTTCATTTGTAGTTGTGATTTTTACGACGAATCATACTTGGTGTAATATTTAGCGATTGTGGGTTTGGTGGAGATGAACCACAGTTCGTGCATCTTCTTTTGTAACTGCAGCTTTGATGATGAACTACACTTGGTGCATTTATTTTTCATTTGTTGCCACACAAGATGCATCTACTTTTGTAGTTTCAACTTTGATGACGAACCACTTTTGGTGCCTCTTCTTTTGCAATTGCAGCTTTAGCAACGAACCACACTTAGTACATCTTCTTCTACAATTGCGGCTTTGATGACAAATCATACGTGGATCATCTTCTTTTAGAGTTGTGGCTTTGATGACAAACCACACATGAAATATCTTTTTTTGTGCAGTTGCGGCTTCGACGATGAACCACACTTGATATCTCTTCTTTTGTAGTTTCAACTTTGATGACGAACCACACTTGGTGTCTCTTCTTTTGCAATTGCGGCTTTAGTGGTGAACCACACTTAGTATATATTCTTCTAAAATTGTGGCGTGGGTCATATTCTTTTAGAGTTGTGGCTTTGATGAAGAACCGCACATGAAATATCTTTTTTATTTTGCAGTTGCGGCTTCGACGACAAACCAGACTTAATGCCTCTTCTTTTGCAGTTGCGACTTTGACGATGAACCACACTTGATGCCTCTTCTACAATTGTGGCTTTGGCGAGAACAACACTTAGTGCATCTTTCTCTAAATTGAAGCTTGGCGATGAATCATAATTTATGTCTCTTCTTCTGTAGTTTTGAGTTTGCCGAGAAAGATATTTTGGTGTAGTGTGTCCTAATTCTGGAGAGCAACTACTTGTCACATGATCAACTTCACAAATCAGACTTCAAAATATGCCCCCATGCCAAAGATAGAGGCTCACTTATGGCTGCATCGACCCATAAAAATATTTGAAGTGATGATGTTTGATGAAGAGGTCATGCGAACTTGATAAAAACATCCAAGACGAGTTCACAACCATTTCTTGACGTTTGATCTTGTTTTCTACTTAGACCTTTTGTATGGGATGCTATGTCCATTTTTTTCCATCCCTTCCTTATGATTGTTGATGTGTGAAAACTCTTGCAATTTTGAAGCAATAAAATATATTTACTTTACACTTCAATGCAAAACATGTGAGTTTTTTTTTTATATAATTTGTCTAGGCCACTTATTTCAAGTTTTTCAACCTATTGAATTTTTTTTGGACCATATACATTTAAACTCATGAGGTCCAAGGGTAACAACTTGAAGACTTAACTCATTTTCATGGAGCTTTTGTGACTCGACGACTTAACTCGAATTTGAGGAGCTTTGAAACTTGAGACTTAGCTCGAATTTGATGAGTTTCATGACATGCCTTTTAGACTCATGCATCGAGGATAACTTGAAGATTTTTCCTCGAATTTGGTGAAATTTATGACATGCATTTTAAGCTTATGTGTCGAAGAGCATTTCAGCTTGAAAATTTTACTCGAATTTGATGAGCTTTGAAACTTTAAGATTCCGCTAAAATTTTGATGAACTTTATGACATGCATTTTAGGTTCATGTGGAAGAATTTGGCATGCTCGACTCTTTAGTTTTCTTCAGCTTTGTGCACATGTGAGAGAAAATTCATAACTTGGAGTAGGAGCGCCAAAATAATGAGCTTATTTTTTTGTTGGAAATATAACTGAGAGATCTCCAATCTATATAAAAATCACATCCATGAGATTTATGGATTAGTACAGATTTGTCTTCAAAGTTTGCTCAAAATCTGCGTGTTTGATTCTTCATTTGAAAGGATTAGAATGACATTCACATGGCGACGTTTTTTTTTATTCTTATGACTGAACCTAGAGTAATAATACTCTAAGCTGCCTACATACCTCAGTGAAGAGGATCGAGTCATTACGTAGATCAGAGAGTGACTTTTAATATTATTTTTTTTGGTGTCCTAACTTTGACCTAGGCCCTCTCTATCAAGATTTTCAACCTAGCGGACATTTTTTTTGGAGTCGTACACAGTTTATACTCTTGCAGGCCAGAAGTATGACGTCTCTTCAAGGATAGTACTTCTTCAAGATTTAGCCATTGATGACATGAGTTTGCAAGCCATCTACATCTTCTTGAAGTTCACTTTCATCTTGTACAGTTACATGATATGAAGAGCCAACACTTTCTACGTCTTCATCACATTGCTTGGTGTAGACTACAACATGTGATTTTGCCTTCAGTACTTCACCATGTGATACGACAAGGTTTGTGTGCCACCTCATTCTAGAAGGTATCGGACTTTGAAAATCCTTAGGGACATTATGCAATTTGGGAAACACAGATGCTCTCATACTCCTATTGTTTCTCCAAAGATTATTTTCCTTCTTCAACGGCCCTAATCTCTCAAATACGGAAATCCTCGTTGTTGAGTTTCCAAGTTGATCGAAAATAGAAGGCATTTTGTTAGAAGCAACAGGTTCGTCTTCCACAGTGATGTAGTTGTTGCTTACCCTTCTTATGGAGATGCGGATTGGTGGAGGTTGTTTGTATCCCAAACCTTCACGTTGTTGCCTTGCAACAAGTTCAAATGGAAGCTTTCCCAATTTTGATGGTTCAGTGGGATTGTATCCAGCTTTTGCCAATAGTCCGTAAGCATTAGGATCAAAACCTTCATTTGCTTGCCTCGTTGGGAGTGCTTCATTTTTTGACTATTTAGGAGCCACAAATTTTCCAAGTGATTTTGGGGATGACATCATCACATCAATCCGCTTAACAGGAAAGGTCAGTCTTTTTAGTGCATTTTCTTGTAATTTGAGAGAGTGTCCATCATCCTTCTTGCACTTAGGAACATAACAAAGAATGGGTCTCACTTTTTACTTGAAAAGACACTATTCAGTTGGGTGTCTTGTCCGAAATGCCAAGCTTTGGATCTTCCTTGCTAACGAATTTTGTCTTATCAACAACTACCTTAGACTTCTTGTTCAGGAGCTCATCATCTTTGGATGCAATATCATCAATTTTTGTGGCATATTTCTTCAAGTAAAACATAGCATCAGCAAAGTGTGCTTCGGCTTCAGTGAAGGAATTATTATCTGCAATAATCTTTTTCGCAACTCCATCTTCATAATACTTCAAACATTGGTGGTAGGTAGATGGGATTACTTTGTTCTCATGTACCCACGGCCTACCAAGCAAGATGTTAAATGAAGTCTTTGCGTGAATTACATGTAACCACACGCTTGATTGCAACTCCTCAATGGTGAGGTTTATTTTGATGGCCCCAATGACCCTTTGTCCTCCTTGGTTGAATCCTTGGATCATCAAGTGACTTTCAATAAGATCCGTTGTTGAGATACCAAGTTCTTTCATGGTGCGAATTGGAAGGATGTTAATTCCAGATCCACCATCGACTATGATTCTATTCACCCTTTTCTCACATGCAAAACCAACCATGAATAAAGGGTGATTATGAAGTGTGTCACCTAGTATAAGATCATCATCCAAGAATGTGATTTTAGCCATGCACGCATCTTCGAATTCAGGAGATGACTTTGAAGCATCTTTTGGTCATGGACATGATGAAGTTGCATCTTTCGCTTCATTCTCATCGACATTACAATATTTAGCTTTTCTGCCATCACATGTGAACTTGGTCTAAAACCAACTTGGAAAATATTCTCCTAATGTAATTGATCGATGCAACTCTTGGTAGTGGTGCACCTTTATTTCCTCCTTCTTTGAGTGCACAATCAAATTTTTTATTTTGGGTCTCCTTACCATCTTTTCCCTAACGTGTCGCTTCGTTGACTCTTTATGCAAACTTGCCTTTCGATGTTTACGATGAGTCACGAGAGTCTAGCCCCCATCATCAAAATGATCTACTTGGTCTCCATCTTCTTTTGTCTATCCTTTTCCTACCGAGACCACATCACATAGCGTAGGAAGAGACAATGACTCATCTACATCAATGGGTTCGGAGTCTCAAAACTTAATCATTCTTTTCTAATTAATGTTTGGGATGACTTGTTGCCCATTTCCTTCAACAAAATTGCTGGTCATGATCGGATTGGGTAAGTCAAAGCAATACTGACTTGATTTGAACTCAATTTCTCATCTCTGAGTTTAATCTTCCTTTCGCGAGCTAAGTCTATGATTTTATCCTTGAAGATGAAGCATTTCTCGATAGGGTGGCCAACCAACCAGTGGTATTTGCAGTATTTTGGATCATCATTCCTCCTTGCTTCATTTGGTTGTTTCATTTCTGGTTACTTAAAGTGTTTCATCTCAAGGAGTTCATCAAAGATTGTAGAGACATCTGAGTCAAGAAATGGATAGTCCTTTTGTTGTATTTCCTTCATGGTCAACTTTGGATTTGTCCTTCCTTCAGAAGAAGTCGCTTTTGCACTCTGCATATTGCCTACCTTTGTGGTGAATTTTACCTAAGAAGCATTGACGTTCATCGATTCTATGTTTTCAGCCTTGGACAAATATCTCAATTTCTTGAATTCTTTCTTTTCTTTGGCCTTGCAGAGTTCGTGGACAGGCGACGTTTCATTTCCAACCGACGGCATGCTTAACTCCATATCATGAGCGCGAGTGGTCAATTCTTCAAAAGTTTTAGGCTTTATGCCTTGCAAAATATAGCGGAGACCCCAATGCATACCTTGAATGCACATCTATATGCTCGAAGCTTCACTAAGTCTGTCTTTACAGTTTAGACTTGCATGCCTCCATCAGTTAATGAAGTCAAAGACCGGCTATTCATTTCACTGACGTGTATTTGTAAGTTCCACCATGCTTACGGTACTTCTTATGCTATAGAAGCGGTTGAGAAATTCTTGCTCCATTTGTTCCCAACTATCAATAGAACCAGACTCAAGGTCTATGTACCAATCGAAAGCATTAACTTTAAGGGAGAGGACAAATTGTTTGACAAGGTAATCACCATATGTTCCAGCATTGTTGCAGGTTTCAATGAAGTGTGCCACATGTTGCTCTGGGTTTCCCTTACCATCGAACTGCTGAAATTTTAGAGGTTGATAACATGCAGGCATTTTTAAATTATCAATCCTTGCAGTGTATGGCCTTGCATATGGCGAGAAGGATTTTGTAGCAACTTCTTACTTGTCTTTAATGGTCCCCATGATGAACTCCTTGATTTAGTCGATCGGGATTGTTCCTTCAGAGGAAACTTGGATCTCTTTAGCATGTTCCAATTGCTTTATGGGGCGATCGACCGTCTCTTGTACTTGCGGGCGTTTTCTAGGTGCATGAATTGATTCTTCATCCATCAAGTCTTCCACCCTATTAGTTAGCTTAACAATTTGAGCATCTTGATCTTGAAAATACTTGGTGAAGACCTCGATAGCTTTTGTCAAGCTTATAAGTTGTTCTTCTATGGATGAAGTGTTAGTCACCATCACGTGCATTACCATAGTAGGTGATGGAGAATAGCGTTAATTTTCCCAAATATGAGATGCAAACATGTTATGTGGGGTAGATCCCATGCTTAAGACATCATTGTCAGCTAAAGCGAATGGCTTTTTGTATGTAGATAGGCTCAATTGGGCAAGAACCCACTCGACCATTTCGGCGATGTCGTCTTTTCGGCTTTTGGAGGAGACTTTACACCTTTTGGAAATGAACCAAAGACAATAGCAGATTCGGACGATACTCGAGAGGCTTGTTGTCGTAGTACTTTGGCTTGGTTCCTTTTAATAGGTCCTATGTTTCCCGCAGTAACATCAAGGATGGTTTCCACAGTGATGCAGAATTTGGATCCATCAGTTTTTGCGGATGCAGTTACGGATATGGATGTAGATCCAGATTTGGATAAAGATGCAGATGCAGATTTTGAGTTGATCTTATTGGAAGCCATCTCATTGTTCCTGAACTTTGATTTTCGAAGAGAAAAGATGAGAGGTAAAGATTGTCCCACTGGGTGTGCCAATTTGTATGTGTCTAAAGTTTCGTTCCTGATATACAACAAACAGGAAAGAAAAATAGCAAGCAAACAACAGTATTTGTATTTGAATTATGCGAAGGCTACAATATTTATAAAATCTTTAAGAAAAGATATGCAATCCCCTGATTCTTCTCTTCACGGTTGTTCTTGATTTGATGGAATACTTACGGCTCAACACTTGGAGCAAAGACTTCTTTGTATGCGGAAGACTTGCAGATCACCACTGAAGAGCAAGGATTCTCTATGTATTTTTTTGTGTGTGTTCTTTTTTTCTGCCTTTTTTTTGTCTCATGAAAACCCCTTTATATAGTTATGAGTTAGGGTTTTGGGGGTATTTCGGTCTTCAAGTAATTTTAGAGGACCTTGGGCTTGAAGAGCATGAATTGGGCTCATCTTGTCAACTTAATGGACTGGCCCAAATGTAATTTGGACTTTATTTAATTCATATATTGTGACTTAAATATTAATCCAACTTTATTAACCAGTAATTTGACTTGGTTAATATATCATGAATTTATGGATTAATCCAAAATTTTAATATGGATTTATCAATAAAATTTCACTGTCTATAGTTATTTATACATTTAATAAATATGGTCCAACATATTTCCGAATGAATAATTTTTTATGTTTTCTCTCTAAGTCAAAAACTTTAATAAAATATATTATTTTTTGTCTAAGACGACGGACTATAAAAAAGATTATGTTATATCTCTATGTCGATCAAGTGCCCTCCTTTACAATATAGAACTCCTCTCTTGGTCATTTATATTTAATATGACGGACTTACGAATTTAAACTTCAAAGTAAATACTCTTTATGATTTTTGTTTCATTAGTGAATTACAACAATATGATCATTGTTGTTATCCGGTACCGGATATAATAGATCCTACTAAATTCAAAAATTACTTATATGATAATGTAACTACTATTTGTTTTTTTAAAAACAAGTGGCCTTTTTTAAGGGAAAAGACTTAAATATGTCATCGAGCTTTGAGAAAAGGCTCATCTATGTCATCCGTTAAAAGTTTGACTCATTTATGCCATTTTTATTTGATAGAAGGCTCATCCATGTCATTATTTGTTAACTGAAATGACATAGATGATCTGAACTTTTAACGAATGACATAGATGAATTTTTTCTCAAAGTTCAATGACATATTTGAGTCTCTTTCCTTTTTAAAAAAATATTTAATTAATACGTGACCGAATCATAATTTACCACGTGTAAAAAATGATTTTGCAAAATTGAAAATATATCAAGTATACAAATAATAGCATGGATGAACCTTTTTCTAAACGAAAAATGATATAGAAGAGCCAAACTTATAACGGATGACATAGATAAGACTTTTTCTCACAGTTCGATGTGAGTCTTTTCCTTTGCTTTTTTAAATATACTTTCTATCAAACGTCATTATTTTTGTGATATTTGATAAATATATAGGTGATACACATGCATAGAAACCAATTACTTTTGACATAAATAACTAGAAAGATTTATTTTTCAAAAGAAAAATGATACACCTAAAATTACTTATTTAGAGATCATTTGCACTAAATTTCACAAATATCAAATATATAAAAAATTAATAGGTAATACACGTGCGAGGCATATGTGTAAAAACTAATTACTTTAGAAACTAGAAGATAAAGAAAAGTTTTTATTTTGATAAAAACATACATCTTATAGAAATATAACCAAGATTCATTTGAACCAAACCAACCAAATAGAAACAAAACATTTATCAACTTGCATTTTTGAAAGAGGTTGTTGTTGCTACTCTTGCTAGATTCTTGTGGTCCGGTTCTTTTTCGGATCTCACACATAGAAAGAACTTAATACACCGAATTATCCTTTAACCAAATACCAACTTAAAAAGATAAACAAGTATACAACAACGGGTTAAGAACCTACATCCATTTTGAGTATTCTCTGGAGCTCCAAGGTCAAATCCAACTTCATATTCTTCGTCTCTATCACTTTTTTGAAATTTAGTTAAAATTTTAGAATTTGAATGAAAATGTATAAATTGCATTAACATTTTAAGAACGATTAAATAGACTCATAAAAAAATATCTAACATGTTTTATATATCAACAATGTAATAGAGTTGAAGTAACCAAGAGGTACAAATTAACTATTTTTTATAACTTTTAAATAAGTAAAAAAGCAAATTTTTTTTAAAAATATTATTGAACCACAAGGTATTCCAACGATCTTGAGTAGCAAGCTGAAAGGTATAGTATACAGTTTGTCTCGTACAATTTAGATTTCTCTTATTGGCTACTTAATCAAATTGAGTTGTTGAGTCTCATCTTCATTGATATCTTTATTCTTGTGTGGTTTAGATTTCTTATCATTGCTTAATTTGATTTACATTATTATAGCATAGTGAAATTGATCTTTTTTCTAGCCGTTTTTTCATTTTTTTGTATTTATCACCTTTTAAACCATAAAATGGTATAGAGATTTTTTGCCAAAAACCAATGCATATGTGTTATAACTTCTACTTATGACTCTCATATTATATATTTCAAAAGGTACTGAATATTCATCAAACTGACCCAATACCAAAAAGAAACCAAGAACATTGAGATGGTTTCAAAAAGTCCAAGTTTAGTTTTACAAAATAGAAAAACAAAAAATTAAAATGGTATAAATTTTATAAAATAACCGGTCGAACAGAATCATTGATAACTCTTAGTAGAAATTATTGAATGGGCAATGACCATTGAGAGTTAGGCATATTTAGGGAGCATAGTTGGGCTCTTAAGACATAAGCCTAACAGAACTAAGTCTCACACAAAGTCGCAAGGCATTTTGCAAGTAATATGAATATTGTGTGTTTAAATCGGGTGGTAAGAGTTTTATTATTTAGGTGTCAGGGTAGGTGTCCGCACGGTCATGCAGTTTGGATCTTGACAATTTGATATCAGAGCTTAGGTTACTGGTCTCTCAGTATAAGAGCAAATGTCGAAATGTCGAATAGAGTCCTGTAGATAAATAAATACAAAGAGCTTCAACAGGAAAGTCATTTCGATCCAATCCATTCTTGGGGTCAAAGAAAGACAAAATAGAATATGATAGTGACCTAGCGATCGAACTCAAATTCTGAAAATAAGTCTAGGCCAATTTACCAAGTCTACCATCCACATCTAATCTTCGAGAATCTAACATTTGTTCGACTTCTTTCATTCCTTTCGTGTGGTTTGTTGCTGTCTTGTAGGTTCATTCTAATCGGTATCTCGATGGAGTAATTGAATACCGTTGTCTACGGCTGAAACAACACAACCAAGAAAAATTTCAATCGAAAAGGTTTTAATTGGTAGCTGGTCTTACAAGCTATGTAAATGCATGAATGATCAGCTAATGATCATCCATGATGCCAAAAAAAGGTAATGATAGTGATTTAATTTAGTGATAAATCTTGAAATTGTAGTTATGTTCATTGTATTGCCTGAATAATTACAAATGTGTGAAGTGTAATTGTTTGTATGATTGTGAAGCTATAATATGAAAAATGTCATAGATTGATTATGTGTAGTGAGTAAGTTATAAAATTGTTATGAAGCTCAATTGAAATTTTGTCCGAAATTTTGGGTATGTGCTTTCCATTGGTAATAAGACAAAATAAATTATGACGGTGGAAAAACTCCAATTTCAGGACAGTCAGGATTGGTTGAGAACCATGAGGGCTATTTTAGTATGATAGCGGGAATGTGATGTGATGAACAATTTTCTGGTGTGATTCATGATTGGTTTTATGTTAAGTGGTGTGAAGTTTTTAATTATACATTTTTGGGGTTAATCTTAAGGTTATATTTAAGATCACAATGCGATTTCAAGCGTTATCTTGGATAATTGGGAATCTGAAATGAGAGGAAGTTGCAGAAATTCACAATTTTTGTGCTACCATCATCCGGACCGCCATGGCGAGGCCGGTTCGCTACTGTGATCCCACTATGGCAGGAATTTTTCTCCATAGCGGGAGTTGCTAAAATGGCATACATGATGCTATAGCGGGGAGAGTAGGACAATATCCCTACCCTGTTTTATTTTTAATTTTTGGGTTGTTTCAAATCGTTAATTTCATTGGGAGCTATAGTAAAAAACCGAAGATAATAGAAATCGCTTAAAACATAAACCTGACATGCATTTACGATAATAGAGTTAAAAATCAGCTTTCATGTACAAACACAAAAAGGGGAACAAAAAAGGAAAATGATGTCCAGAGAAATAAATATAACATGAAAAATTGATTATAGAGAAAAAAAAATCATTCCATTGTAATAACATTTTGATATAATGAATGATCGTTCTAACAAACTTTGATTGTACTGCGAATGATTTTAGTTCCATTAACGAATTAAAACAGTCTGCTCTCTTTTTGAAACTAATTATTACTTTATTGTTGAAGACTGATGCATAGATTGGATCCTACTAAATTAACTATCTTAGACTTTAATTAAATTTTAGAAAATAAAAAAAGATGAGAAAAACAAAGATTTGTTAATTTTTTACACAATAATTTTTTCTTTGAGTGGGGGTGGGGGTGGGGGTAGGGGAATTTATTTAAAATAACACGGTGAAACGCGCCCGTGACGTGTCATATATAATTTTATGGTCGAAAGTTGATATATTTGCTTAGTAATAACATATGCAATTATTTATATTTAAACAAACAGATCGATTTAGATAATTTAAATCAATAAAAATATTTGATGAAAAAACAATACACTCCAATCAGAGTATGATTTTAGACCACCACCATGACTGAACAACAATAAAATAAAATAAAACAACAGGCTCACACTTTTAGATAACCTTCTATCAGATAAACATAAGGAAAATAAAATTTTAAAAAAATAATCCAAACTTAGCACAGTTTTAGACACCCCCCTTGGCCCTTACAAAGAAGATCCACATAACTTTTGCACTAGTTAAAGCCTCAAGTTTAAGTCCAAATCATTTTGTTCTTCAACTAAGTTAACTAGTTCATCTGCATTTGGTGAAATAGGAAGATCCAATTGATTTATTAATTGTCTTGTACCATAAACAATATTCTCATTTGAATTTCTAAATGTTGAATTTGAACCTCAAACTCTGTTTCTTCTTTCCATTTGTACAATATTCATTGGCGGTGCTCTGCCTCTGCTTATTGGTACAACATTGTTTCTTCTTGACATTAGTTGTCTATCGATTGTTGATGTTCTGTCATTTCTTATCGGGTGGTTATAATTCGATGATGATATTGACAAGATAACCACACCATCATTTTTTCACGAACTCACATGTTGTGGGGTCGAAGGTTGAGTTGACGATAGATTTTTTGAAAAAAAATTATTTGATGCAAATATAGGAAAATGTAGGATGACATTTTGCGAACTCGCGTGTGCTAGGGTTGCATGTTGAGATGGTGCCTGATTTTCTTGATAAAATGTTCTAGATGCATATATTGGAGAAGGTAGGATAACATTTTGTAAACTTACATGTTGTGGGGCCACAGGTTGAGCTGATGACAAATTTTTCGTCAAGAAAATACTAGATGCATATACATGAGAACGTAGGATGATATTTCGCTCAGGCGTTGATGGGTGAGTAGTTCGTACATGATTCCTGAATTCCATATGAGTATGAAACGCTCCATTGCATAAAGGACATCGAAGTAATACACGAGAATTTATTAAAAATGAAGGAGAAGAAAAAATTGCATTATTCATATTTGATGTATGAGTGACCAAAAATTTCTCTAAAGTAAGAATTGATATAAAAAAAATACCAATTATGCACTATAATTTCAAAAAAATATGAAGAGAATTTATAGGCTACTCATGGTATAACTCCCTCTTTCCTTTATATTTATTCTATTTTTGTATTGAGTGACAACTTTGTTACTAAAATGTATAATCTAATGATTTCATTTTCCTGATATGTTGCCTATATATAACTCATCTATTGTAACACTCCAAAAGAAAAAAATATGTTTTCTCTCTAAGTAGACAAACTTTAGAAGAGGAATATGTTCTCTTGAAATTGATTAAGGGCACTACTTTAAATAACCAAAGAATTTATTTTCATTTATTTGTATTTAATACATTTTGACTTATGAATTTATAATTCTTTAATTATCACTAGATTGTAGTAATTATCAAGAGAAACATAATTCTTTAATAATTTTAGATAAGTTATACTTGTCTTACCTATAAGTGATATTATCTCATTTAATTATGACTTAGACGGAAAATTAACATTAATCTGTCTCAACATTAATTGTAGAATTGAATAATTATAAAATAGAAAAAATATTTATAGCATTAAACACATAATAATTATTTTAATTATTCTCTGTCCATACAAAGTAATAATTTAGATTAAAGTAATATTTTTTATTTTACCAATATACAAAGTAATAGTCAACAATTATATCAGAGTTGGCTCAAGGGAAAAGAAGAGAATTAATATTTGATGGACTTAATTATAAATCACTATTTTTCTTCTTGTTTTAAAAAAATACCAAAGAGAAATCCACCTTTTATATTTTTTATTATTTGTTAATATTGGTTTCTTTAGGAATATTATAAACAATAAATAAAAGTTGTGTTTTATTTTAAATGTGAAAGCATTGAAAAGGAAGAAGAAAATAAAAGAACGTAAAAACTTTCAATTAATATGAAAAGAAAAAAGTATTGAAAACACCCCTAAACTTGGCGTGAATTATTACTTTAGTCCCCCAACTACTGACAGCCTTAAAAACACCCTTCTTCTTGATTAAGTAAATTTTAAAACGCCCCTCTTATGTCACATGTGCATATATGTAGAATTTTCTACTTACGTGACGTACACATAAATATATGTAATAGAAAAAATATTTAAAAAACATGTGAATAATTAAATGTTAATAGTTTAGCAATTTAAGCAGATAAAAGAACTTCTTTTTTTTCTTATCACCCCACCCCATCCTCTACCCTGTACCCCTAGCCTCACACCTCACTATCCACCCACCCCAAAAAAACAAAAAATTCTTTTTAACGTTTTTTTTAGGGGAGAGGGGTGGGATAAGAAAAATATATTTTATTTAAAAGTAATTGTTTTTTTTTGGTGGGTGGGTGGGGGGGGAGGGTGGGGGAGAATCGGGGTACTCGAATGTTTTTTTTTTAAATTTTTTTTTAATAAAATTTTGGTGGGTGAGGAGGTGGGGTACCTGGGTAGGGGATGGGGGTGCAGTAAGAAAAAAATTAATTTTTTATTTAAAAATTCTTCTTTACTATATTTTAGCATTTAATTATTTGAATGTTTTTTTAAAAACTATATATATCTATGTGTACGTCACATCAACAAAAAATTCCACATATGCATAGGTGGATGACATGTGACATAAGATAGGTGTTTTTAAATAACTTAATCAAGTAGATGGGTGTTTTTAAGACTGTCAATAGTTGGAGGAGTAAAGTAATAGTTCATGCCAAGTTTAGGGGTGTTTTCAATACTTATCTAATGTGAAAATGAGTAAATTGCAAAATTGGTGTCGGAATTCATACGAATTCTTACTTTGAAAGCACCATTTAAGCCATATTTAAAATCTTTTAAGTCTATCTATTTAAAATATGTAAGCCATATATATCATATTGCCCAAAGTTCATTCACTATTCTTTTGGCTTTCAGATATCGCATGTCTAGTTATTACGAAGTACATAAACATGAAAATTAAAATAAGAAATTTAGTACAAATTGAAATAATAATGTCCAAAAAATTAAATTTTGTGAAATTTAAAGCTTAGTGAACCAATTAATTAGCAGTCACACCAGGTAGGCCTACTAAGACAGTAGAAAACTCACACCCCGAACCTACATCCTGGGCGGGATTAGCACTCGAGAACCATTTCTGGCCCCAAGAGAACCCTTGGCCTGACTTAACTCTTAGCGGAATACGTACTCAAGATAAAAGAAAGTATTGAAATACAATCATAACTAAACTGTCTCAATAAATAACTTAGAGTGTTTTAAAGATCAACATTCAACTGGCCAAAATGGCAACTCAAGTCTCAACCATAACTGAAATAGAAAGACACAAGAACTAACATCAAACAAACTGTCTATGAAGCCTCTAACAACTGAGATGGATGTCGGGAAAAGACCCACGACATCCTAAATGAACTAACTGATAAAGCAATAAAGGAGTCCTCCGGAAGCAAGGAGGCTCACCAACAACTCTGAAACTCAACTAGAATCAATGATGCGCTGGATGTTGATCCTAGTTACCTGTATCTCTATCATAACAATGATGCAGGCCAAATGGCATCAGTACATTGAATGTACAAGCATGCGAGGGGAATTCTAAAACAAGACATAAGCTTGAAAGGAACTGAAAGAACATACCTGGGCTCAACTTAACTCAACTTAAATCATATCAATATAAAGCAATAATATAAATGCAATATAAAAAAAAGTTTTTAAAACATGGATAACAACTCTGTGTATTTAGAAATACAAAAGTAACTCTGTATGTATACAAAGATACAATATAAACTCTGTGTGTATATAAAAATACAAATAACTCTGTGTATATAAGAAACAAAATACTTCTGTGGGAGTTTATCTAACCGACAACCATCACTTAAGAGCTATTTGATGATACACCATTTTGCCTCACGCTGCCAGGGCCTTCCTATACCTTGCCAAGGGAAAAGAACGCAACTACTAAGTGGATCCACTAGTCTATGCTAAAAAACACTAAGAATCTTCTAAAAAGTATGACCCTTTTCAACCCATGATGGCTACATGGTTTATGGGGGCTGTTAGTTGTTTGAACTCTCCCCATATCGGTGCTCAATACTAATACTAAAATATACTAGCTAATATATTTAAAAACATAACTTATTTCTGTGGTTTGAGATAATTGCTCAAAAACTAGCCCAAAGGCTATCTAGGAAATCAAAGTTTCCTCTTTTGCTTACTTTGTGAAAGCATTTACTCTTTACTGAAAACTAGCTGAAAGATTCTGTTGGAAATCAGAGTTTCCTTTCTTGTTTAAATGTGAAAAACATTTACTCTTTGAGAATACATAGTCCCCATATACTCTTTTGAAGAAATGAACTTCAGCTCTTTACTCTTTACTGAAAACTATCTCAAAGGGCCTGTTGGAAATCGGTGTTTCCTTTCTTGTTTAAATGTGAAAACATCTTACTCCTTGGGAATACATATTCCCCATATACTCTTTTAAACAAAGGAATTTCAACTCTTTACTCTTTACTCAACTCAAATCTCAAGTCTTAAAACAATGTTAAAACATTTGTGATAGACTTTTGGAAGACTCTATGAACTTCTCTTGACTTGACTCTTAACTTTTCTTGAATTGAATTATGGATTCAAGGCTCATGATCTCCTGTTATGGATGATTTCATGATGTTTATACGTACCTTAGAGTGTAGAAATCAACTAGAAAACATAGGTACGTTTCAAGGGAACTCATACGGAAAGAAGTGGGAAAGGGTAGAAGACCTGGCGTCCCTGGCTCTCTGAGTGGCGTGGGGCGCCAGACCTAAAACTTCAGCTCTCGGGTTGGGGCGCTCTGATTGGCGCGGCACCCCAGAGCCCAAACTTAAGCCCCCAAAGTGGGGCGCTCTGGCTGGCGCGGTGCCCCAGACCCCTTCCCAGAAAATCCCTGATTTTTCTTGCTAGTTTTTCAATTCTAAACCCTCTAGATTCAATTGGTTCTTTCCCCAAACACTTAGATTTGAATACATAACAAAAATATGCAAGAATCTACTCAAAACGACATCTAATTTCATTAATTTAAATCAAGAACTCCTCAACAACTTCAACAATCAATAACCCAATAGAAACTTCAACAAAATTCATCAAGAACTCAATTTCTATACTTTCAAGAACATAATTTCCCTGAATTAAATCATGATTGGCGCGTGGGTGAACGAACCCAATGCTATGTGATCTCACATACCTCGTAGGGATTAGCCCTTCGTGAAATCCACAAGCCTAGCTTCAAGAGCTTGACGATTCCGTGCTTCTTCTCCTCTCTTCTCCTTTTCTTTTCTCTTGTCTCAAAACCCTAACTTATTTTGATGAAGCGTAAACTGAACCAAATCAGTTTAGACCCCAACTTAATTACCAAAAACGAATTTAATCAATTGGGTAGTGAAAAGACCAAAGTACCCTTCTAATATCTGGTTTTGACTTTTCTTATCTAGATAGCCAAACTTCAAATGGGCTTATCTCCCTCATACAAACCCGAAAATGGGTAAACTTGGTGGCGTTGGAAAGAAAATTCAAAGATATTTCCCACGGTATCTTGTAGCACACCTAAATCATCATGAGCTAGCAGTTATGGTAGTTTGAAGTTGACCCAAAACTCATACTTAGCTTAACGTTGTCAAACTTTCCAAATTTGATTATTTGCAAAAATGGTTTCTTCCTAATTCTAGTTCTTTCGAATAGCGAGGTGTTACAATATCTCCCCCTTGGGAACAATCGTCCTCGAATGAGACTACTCTTAGAAGGCTAAGGGTGTAACATCTAACATCTAGCTCAAACACCCAACTAGATACATGCTGCCTGTGAGACCTTGGTAAACCTACGATGAAATCCATATTGATCATCTCCCACTTCCATTCCGGAAGTTCTATATTCTGAGCCATATCACCGGGCCTCTGGTGCTCTACTTTAACTTGTTGACAATTCAGGCACTTACCAACGAACTCAGCAATACCTTTCTTCATACTATTCCACCAATATACTTCTCTCAGGTCACGATACAACTTTGTGGAACCCGGATGGATAGAATATCTGGAACTATGAGCTTCCTCCATAATCCTTTCTTGAAGTTCTTCCACCCTTGGTACACACTATGTACCTTGATACCTCAATACACAATCTACCCCTTGTTCAAAAGCCATTACTTTTTGGTTATGAACATTTGCCTTCAATTCAAGCAAAACAGGATCTTGGTCTTGTTTGTCTTTAACTTCTGACACTAATGATGATTCAGCCCCATTCATCACCACTACTCCTCCTTCATCGGAATCCATTAGTCGGACTCCTAATCGTGCAAGTCTATGCACATCTTTAGCTAACTCTTTCTTGTCTTCCTCAAAATGGGTGGTACAACCCATAGATAACCTGCTCAAGGCATCATCAACAACACTAGCCTTACCTGGGTGATAGATAATACTCATGTCATAATCCTTGAGGAACTCTAACCACCTTCTCTTTCTGAGATTAAGCTCTTTCTGACTAAACACATACTGAAGACTCTTGTGATCAGTAAACACCTCCACATGAACACCATAAAGATAATGACGCCATATTTTCAAGGCAAACATTACGACAGCCAACTCTAAATCATGGGTTGGATAATTCTTCTCGTGAACTTTCAGCTGTCTGGTGGTATAAGCTATAACTTTGCCATTTTGCATTAACACACAACCCAGTCCAACTCTGAACGCATCACAATATACTAAAAAACCTTGCGTACCTTCTGGTAAGGTCAATACTGGGGTAATAGTCAACCAAGTTTTCAATTCCTGAAAGCTTTTCTCACAAGCTTCAGACCATTCAAACTTCACTGTTTTCTGAGTCAACTTAGTCAAAGGGGACGAAATGGATGAGAACCCCTCGATGAACCTTCTATAATATCCAGCCAACCCCAAGAAACTCCTAATATTAGTTGGAGATGTGGGTCTAGGCCAATTCTGTACTGCCTCTATCTTCTGCTATCAACTCTAATTCTATCACCGGAAACAATATGACCTAGGAATGCCACACACTCAAGACAGAACTCACACTTAGAGAACTTAGCATACAACTCTCTATCCTTTAGAGTTTGGAGAACTACTCTGAGATGACTAGCATGGTCTTCCTCATTCCACGAATAGATTAGTATGTCATCAATGAATACGATAACAAACATATCTAAATAAGGGTTAAATACTCTATTTGTAAGGTCCATGAGCGCTGCAGGTGCATTAGTTAAACCGAACGACATGACCAAAAAATCATAATGACCATAACGGGTCCTGAATACTGTCTTTGGAATATCACATTCCCTTACTTTCAACTGATGGTAGCCTGATCTGAGGTCTATCTTAGAAAAGCAAGTGGCACCCTAAAGTTGATAAAAAAGATCATCAATTCTCGGAAGTGGATAATTATTCTTGATGGTAACCTTGTTCAACTGATGGTATTCTATTGACATTCTAAGAGAATCATCCTTCATTCTCATAAATAAGATCGGAGCGCCCCAAGTTGAGACACTTGGTCGAATAAAACTTTTTCTAAGACATCTTTCAACTGCTCTTTCAACTCCTTCAACTCTGCTGGTGCCTTTCTATATGGCGGAATAGATATAGGATGAGTATCAGGAAGAATATTTATACTGAAGTCTATTTCTCTCTCAGGAGGGACTCCGGGAAGATCATCTGGAAAGACTTCTGTAAACTCGCTAACAACTGAAACTGACTGAAGAGGTGGTATATCAACACTAGAGTCATTAAATCAGACTACGTGATAGACACACCCCTTGGAAACTAACTTCCTCGCCTTAAGGTACGAAATAAAATGACCCTTAGGTACTACTGAACTACTCTTCCACTCTATAACTGGTTCACTTGGAAACTAGAACTTGACTACTCGAGTTCTACAATCTATTGATACATAACAGAAGCCAGTCCATACCTAGAATGACATCAAAATCTACCATATCTAAGTCAACTAAGTCAACCATGGTACTCTTGTGATTGATGGAAATGGTACAATCATGACAGAGTCTCTCTGCTAGAATAGACTCACCAACAGGTGTAGAAACACTGAATGACTCAAGAAGTTGTTCAGGAAGAACATCAAAATTCATTGCAACATAAGGAGTCACAAAAGATAAACTCGCTCCTGAATCTAGCAAAAGCATAAACATCAAATTAAAGACTTGGATCATACTAGTGACCACATTTGGTGAATCCTTTTACACTTGGCGACTAGTGATAGCATAAAGATGGTTTGATCCTCCACCTGACTGTGAAGTACCTCCTCTAGGTGTAGCTCTGTCTGGTGGAGCAACTGAAGAAGACTGGGCTCTATTGCCCTAATTACCATTACTCTGCCTGTTCTTAGGACACTCTCTCATAAAATGACCGCTCTGACAACACTTAAAGCAACCAGTGGAGCCATCACGACACACCCTTGAGTGGCTCCTACCACACTTAGCACATGCAGGAGTCTTAGTACCCCCTTGTGCAATACTACCTTGAGAATGCGCGGGTCTAGCTCTGAAATTCTGGGAATTCTGATTTTGGAACTCACCTCTGTTTCTTGGTGAAGGTGCACTAGCGGATGATGGAGCATGTCCCTTTTGTTTCTGTTGGAAGGAAGACCGGTTCGCATTACTCTTTTGCTGCCCAGACTCGTTCCCTGATTTCTTAGCCTTCTTATTCTTAAAATCTTTTGTATCCCTCAGCTTGTCCTCCTCAACATGTTGCACATGGATCATTAGCCTTGCTATGTCCATATCCCCTATCAGCATAATTGCTTTGCCTTCCTTGCTTGACAGACGAGAAAACCCAGCAACGAATAAACTCATCCTTCTCCTCATATCAGCAACCATCTCCGGAGTATAGCGAGAAAGTTGTGTGACCTTCAGACTGTATTCATGAACACTCATAGATTCCTGATTAAGAGTAAGGAATTCTCATACCTTGGCTTCTCTCAGTTCACGGGGAAAGAAACGCTCCATGAAAGCACTCTAAAAAACATCCCAACCCACAATTGGTGCATCCTCAGCCCTATTCTTTTTCCATTAATTGAACCATATCCTAGAAACACTCTTCAATTGATATGCAGCTAGTTCTACTCGCTCAGCATCGACAACATGCATGATCTCAAAAGCTTTTTGAAGCTCTTCAACAAAGTTCTCCGGATCCTCAGTGACACTTGAACTTGTGAAGCTTGGAGGATTCATCCTTAGGAACTCACGGACCCTAGAAGTATCAGCCACTTCCTGATGATTCTCTCTCTGTTGCCCAACTTGGTTTGTCATAACTTGGCTCAACATCTGGATGGCCTCACGGAACTAAGCATTGGTGACCTTTCCTTGGGGTTGCACTTCTGGTGCATTAGGTACCCCTTGTTCCTGTGGTTCAACATTCTTTTTAGCCGGACGACCTCTGACAGCTCTTCATGGAGGCATGATCTGAACGACACGCGCAAGCATGAATTAGAAAGAGACTTTTATAGAGATACACTCTATCGCACGAAATGAGTATGAAAGAAGTGAGATAGTTCCTAAAATGTTGCAGCAATTATAGATATGGCACTCTTCACACCGATAACTAGGACTCTACAGACATGACCTCATAAACTCCCTAGGACTCTTGAACTCTGTCCTCTGATACCAAGTTTGTCAAATGATATACCGTGATTTTACAATATTTTTGATACATTTCACTTAGAAGTTGTATGTGTCTAGAGCTATATTGTGTTAGAATTAATGTTTTTGTGCTATATTTGTAGGAAATAGGCTTGGACATGGTAGAGTGAGATGACAGCTGAAAATATGCAGAAGGAGCCACCCACGAAAGTCACCTATGGACCATACGTCCTTCGACTGTCCGTCGATGGGTGGTGTAGATGGAGCATCAGGGAAGTCTTACCAAGTGTGGAACCACAAATGCAACTGACGGACAGTAGGTCGACCTATGGGCCGTCCTGGACATCCGTCGATTGATTTTGGAAGTTAAAATTCTAGTACCTGATGAAAAAAAGTCTAAGTATGGAGCTACGGAAGGGACCTACGGACCATAGATTGACCCACGGTCCGTAGGTCGAAGTCATCGAATGAAGCCGCGTCCTAGAAGTTTATTTCCTTATTTCGTTTCCTTTTTGTTTAGGACATGTTTTTCTATAAATAGGGTATGTAAACCTTATTTTTGGAGGTTAGACAATATAGTTTACTTTTAGTTTTTGGTATTTTGTGAAATTAACTTGCAACTTTAGCAATTTGATTTCCTAATTTCGTTTTAAAAGATTTTGACTTTGCAATTCAATTGGAGATTTCGGGTTTCTTCTACTCTAATTGTTTACACAATCATTTACTTGTTTACACAAACCCCCCCCCCCCTTTAATTACTTGTTTTTGGAAATAGTTTGACTAAACGGATATAATAGTGAGTTAAGTTTAAGTTTGAACCATATTCCTCGTGGGATCGACCCCAACCTACAAGTTGGGTTCTTTATTTGACAACGATCACTTATAATTCTTTAGGGAGGTGTAATTTGAAGGTATCAAATTTTTGCGCCGCTGCCGGGGAATTTTTGATTTTAGATTAAGTTTAACTACATTATTGAACTTTAGTCAATTATTTCCTAATTTTACGTTTTGTTTTTTTTTGTTTTTGTTTTCTACAGGTTTCTACTCTAGTGTATGCCAAGTACACGGAGTCGAGGCAAACCACTGACCCCCTACGATCCAGAGTTGAGTAAAACTTTGAGAAAAATGGATAATCAAGGGGTCCAAAATAATCCAATCAGAGAGGATCTTGGAGATGGACTGGAATTGCAGCCTCCAGGAATTATTAATGTGCCCGCTCAGGTTCATGGTGGTAATCTACTTGGTAATGTAGAAAGGGTTCAAAATCCACCAGCACCAAGGTTTCGTGAGAACTACAAGGTTGATTATGATGCGACCACCTCAGATGGTCCTATTATTCTTCCACCTTTACCTCCAGGTCACACATTCGTGGTCACTAGCAGTTTGATACATATGCTTACAGCGAGAGGGTTGTTTGCTGGGTTGGCTTCGGAGGATCCCTATGCTCATATGGCTAAACTTTCCAGTGTGTGCAAAAGTTGTGTTGGGCGACCAAAGTTAGATATGGATGTTATAGGTTTGAGGGTCTTCCCACTATTATTAACCAGTGATGCCGCTATATGGTTCTCTGAGTTACCATACAATTTGATCTACACATGGGATCAGTTGCATAAGGTCTTCACAGCGAGATAATTTCCGGTGTTCAAAAAGCTCAATCATAAGGATAAGTTAAACAACTTCACAGCACTATCATGAGAATCGATAGCAGTTCTTGGGATAGGTTCAGTAGGTTCATCAGAAATGTTCCGAATCACCGCATTGATGATGATTCATTGAAAGAGTATTTCTATAGAGGGCAGGATGACAATGGAAGAGCTGTGCTTGATACTACTACTGGAGGATCGTATTGTGAGTGCACCTTTGAGGAGATAGCTGAGAAGCTTGAGCGGATTTCGCAAAATAACAAAGCTTGGAGCACTAGAAAGGCAAACACTACTAGGACCACGTTTGTTGTTCCAACCGCTCCTAACCAAGCCAATGATGACATTCGGGAAGAGATTGCACAGATGAGAACAGAATTGGGTTTGGTACTAAATCATATGAGTGAGAGTGAGGAAAAGGTAAATGCGGTGAACTATCTGACTAGGTCTCCACCACCTCCACCAGTAGTGGAGTGCTACTATGAGGAGGATGCGTACTTGGTAAATGATCAGACGGGGGGGGGGGGGGGGTTTCTGAACCAACGCCCAAGGTTCCAACTCGGAT
>JAJONR010001956.1:0-55190 GCA_029582245.1 Solanum etuberosum | reverse complement strand
AACCCAACTATACCAATCAAATTCAAAAGACTAACTCAATTTTATACGCACTTTCTTACTAAAATTCTCAATTACCTTCACACAAGTATACTCGTTGATACTTCCTTTACATATAAGCTTGTCATCCTAATATCGATCCACTTCCATGGAGCTTACGATGAAATCACCACTCATTTAAAATCCTCGAGATACACTTCACAACCTAAACACATCAATACCGTACCAAAGATCCACCACTAAAAGCTTCCTTATAAATAATTCTTAACACATTCGTCCGTAGTAACAAGCTAGTTGGTTTTTCAAATATGAATGCAACATCAGATCGTATTATATGAGCATGTGATACAATTGATAACTCCTTAAGTAGTTAGTATTCACGCTTGCAATCGACGTATCCATTTTCATATAACACTAGTACCACATCATGAAAGTTCGTTAGATCCACCATAGAACACATCATACCTACCGAGAAAATTGTATCCAAATAGCCACACATTTATGTCTATTAAGTAACTATAATACACTACCAAATTTATTCAGTCTCTCATCCAAAGCGATATGCATTCCTTCGTAGATCAGATCCATAGCAAGAGTAACACAGTCCATAACTCTAACCAAGTAAGAAATGGTACCATTGTAATAGTCGTATCATGACCCTCTTTGATATACACTCAATATATAAAATGGTAGTAGAGAATCTGACCTCAATTGGCGCAACATCATTCTCATCATTTTCTAAGCAACCCATACATGTTATGACAACTTTACTTACTGTATTTTCCATTGTTACAATGTTCATTATCTAGCCACACCTTTAATCATTTCACTTCCAATTGTCAAACCACTCAAGATATTGCCTATACCACACAAGTATTATTCCCTCTGCTGGGGTAGCTACCAAAAAAAAAAAATAACACGTTTATGAAGTTCATCAAACCATTGTTCAACCTCATCATTCAAATATCCTCAGAATGCATCATCCAGTTATCACCTTACTCAATCCTTTCAAATTGCTGAACATTCTTAATCTGATCACACATCTTTTTCATAAGTCTATCATTTTCACCTTAGTATCATGTGTAACCTCCAAGCCATATACGATACACCAACTTCTAACTTAAGGAACCACATACGACTCATCACTATAAGTGAGAGAGAATGGAAAGAAACAATAAGAATCAAGTTGGACCAAGGACGTACGATAGAGATTCAAGAAGTGGAGATTTTTCCTATAAGTCACTATAGCCTCTCGAAAATAAGTACAGACATCTCCGTACCGATCCTCGAGACTCTACTAAGACTTGACTTGTATACACGTGAGACCTACGAACCTGGGCTCTGATACCATTTTGTCACGACCAAAAAATAGACGTGATGGCACTCGTCTTATCCAACGAAGACAAGTCAGCCTAAAACTCAACCATTACAATAAAATGCGGAAATTTTATTATCAACTCAAAAATATCCCAAAAATCTGGTTGTCACGTGTACAAGCCTCTAAAGTATTACAATTGATTCAAAAGAAAAATACAACTCTCAAATGACATTATTTTTAGAATAGAACAAGATCATAAATAGGAGTAAGAAGGTCCGCTGAGATGACAAACAGCTACCTCACAGATCTCCAAGAAGCCTCGGAAAAGATGAGAATGGTACCACAAAAATCCAGGCTCGTAACCTACAAAATTTGTTGAAGCAAGGGGTGAGTACCAAACCACACGGTACTCAGCAAGTAAACTCCTAAACACAAGCTAAGGGAATAGAATACGGGTACTCCTTACTACCCCAACCGAACCTCCACAGCTACAACCTGCATAAAACCAGCCCAACCTAACAGTTCAAAGTTTACATAGCACACAACTCAACAACAACACTCTAATCAAATTACATATCCTCAACAACAACTCAATATTCATCAATCACAACTCCCACAAAAAGGCACTCACAAGATCAGAAACACACAAGATCAAGTTCATCAATGATAAAAATGTGCAATGCAATGAAATGTAATGTCAAGTATAGTGATGCATGTCTGACCTAACGATACAAATCCGCTGTCTCTCAGTCCGGGACCCATAGGGGACATATCTGTCCATGCATCCATCGCGGTGTGTGATACGATCCTCGATATATACTATCCATCGCGGTGTACGATACGTCCCTCGATAAATAGTATCCATCGCGGCGCGCGATACGTCCCTTGAAATGGTACATCCTCTTATCACATAACACTTATCACAACCATGTCTCAGAACCAATACAAATGACATGTTCACACAAATAATGAGGAGATGACCATTTTCATAACAAGGCACAATTCACAACAATACAACCGTGATACAACATCAATAATTAAGCAATAAGCCTTTCAAATCATTCTCAAATATCACCCACCAACAATTAATCACATTATTTTCCATCATTAGAATTATTCAACATGGACAAGTCAACCCATCACCAATTCCCATTACTCCCAAACATATGCCACAAATAAATACACGATTCTATGCACTTCACAAGGGTTTAGAAATCTACTTGCCTCAAATAATCGAGAAATTACTTCGGGACTTGAGTCTTCCATTTTCATAAAGCTTCAAAGTGCTTCCAATATATCAAATATATAATCACAATAAGATTTTGAAACTAACAACACCACAGTACTATAGGTTTATCCTAGACCTAAAAACTCATCCAAACCTAAAATCAAGTTCTTATATCTTGACGCCAATTAACATGTCAACTCTCATGTTTCCTGAATTTCAAGCCTAGGATTAAGTTCCAACTTCTCCTATTTCATAAATCTAATGGTATTCATATAATACAATACACCTATTATTCAATTACGTTCACCTAATATATCAAAATTGAAAACTAGATCATACATATAAAAATATTCTAAGATGGACACAACCCACCAAAATAGTAACAATTATGCATAAATTACACCCACACGCCCCTTTTTATCATTTTAGATTTTCCAATTATTAATCACAATAATTGTCCAATAATTATCCGAAAATGATCATTAACGTCATATCAAAATTCCACCGGAAATCTTGGCATACTGCCAAAGGAAACACCAGCAATAACTTCTCAAAAAAAAATAACCAATGACATCATATAATGGTCAACTAATTATTACATTATCACTTATAACCTTACATTTTTTTCCTTTAACCACGAACAACACAGGTGATGTCAACTCAATATTGACATTTTAATGCTACTCTTTCTCCAACCAATAATAATAATATAATAATAACAATATGGCTATCCATTAATTAGAAAAGAAGTAATCGTTTGCAACAATAACTAATTTAAAATTATTACCTCAACAAATTGTTCTTATGCGACGGCGCCAGGAAGTATTCCACCGACCTAATCTTTTTTCCTTCGAAAATAATTATGCACTAAAAGTAACTAACCCTACTAACTTATTTTAATACATGGGTCAAAATAAATTATAAACTTGACCCACTAACCACTAATTAAATTAAAAGAAATTATTTATTAAATACCTGCTAAGTAACTATAGTTATTGAATAGGTCAAAATTCCCAAACCAACTTCACCGACTGATCATAAATGACTCGGGGCAACTATTGAGAGGGGTAAAATGGTAATTTATGAAAAATTCTAAAAATCACATTTCGGGTCATTACAAAAAGTGGTCAATATTGGACCCAAAAATGGATGATAGGGGTATTTTGGAGCCAATAGGTGTATGACAGGGGTATTTGGGAGCCAATAGGGGGATGGAGGGTAATTTTGTACCATTTCCAATAGTTCGAGGGTATTTTAGGCCCTTTTTCATTTTTTTAAAATAAAAGAGAGTGTATTACACACACCATGATGAGAGTGTAATAAAAGAGAGGGGTGTGTTTCTCAAACTAATAAGTGATAGTTTAGATATGAAACTCACACTCTCAATAGTTTAGATATGAAACTAAAAAAAAATGATAGTTTAAGTGTGTTTTTGACTCTTATCTCTATTTTTAATTAAATAATATTTTAATCACTTAAAAAATTGTATTTTATATATCAATTAAATAAATATAACTTTAATATTTTACGATGTAAGAGTAATAAGTGCTTAAATAAAGTGTGGTAGTTTGGAATGGTAGTTAGAGGGAATAGAAAACTGATGGAATATATAGATACATGCTAGTTTGGAATGGTAGTTAGAGGCGTAGTGGAATAATTTGATTACTAGGTTGTTTTGGTTGTACTAAGAAGGATGAAGTAGGGTTCTTCCCCTTGGTCTTGTAAATGACCTTACTTGATAATTAATAAAGTGTTTTAATTGCCAAAAGAAACAATAAAATCTCTACTTTAACAGGTAGTGAAATAATTTGATTACTAGGTTGTTACTAAGAAGGGTGAAACCGATTTCTTTCCATTGGTCTTGTAATTGACCTTACTTGGTAACTAATAAAGTGTATTAATTGTCAAAAGAAATAATAAAATATTTTCTTACTTTAAAAAACTTAAGATGAAAGTTTTATTTTTAAGCTAAATAAGATGAAAGTTTTATATTTAAAAACATATTGCAAAATGATGAGAATGCACAAATAAAAGTAAGATAAAACATTTTATTTTTAAGAATGAATAACTTAAACTTGCAAAGAAAGTATAAAAAGTTAAATAATGTGGATGGTATTTTTGTAAATAAATAACTTGCGTTTAGAAATTATATCATGCATATTATTTTGAATATGACAAACCAAACAATCAATAAAAAATAATCTTAACATAACTTATTCCATCATAATTAATCGCAACATAACTTGTCTCAAAACCAAACGACTCCTAAGTGAAAAAGAAACTTAAAAGACAGTAATTTGTGCTTTGCACCCTAATGTATGCGCTCTTTTGTGACTTACACCTTATCCAATTATATTTAATGAGTTGCGTCCTAGTCTTCTTAGTTCTTTGTAAAATCATAAAAGTTCTCCCTTTTCAATTATTTACAAAGATAAAATAGAAAAATTAACAAACTATTATATTTGTAATTCCGTGACGGAAAAAGCAGCATCGTTTGACTCCAGAGAAGTAAGCGAAGGGCCGTCGGCAAGCAGCACCGGCATCGACAGCGGTTAGAATCTAAAAATATAATTAAATTGCTTTCTACCAACAATATAATTGATTATTCTAGTCTTTATAATACACGTCCATAATCAGAAAAATAAAGACAACACCATAAATATAATACTTTATAATTTAATTTTCTTACGAATGAAACCTTTACTAGCACTAGTGATTTTTCATATATGCGGCTATAGCTATTTATTAATTTGATGATAATAATTGTTGGATAGTTGATATTATTATAGTGTAAGGCGTACAGTATATAGTTGGAACATATAAAGAAAATCAGTTTTACAATGCATGATTTTTAATTTGCGTGAAATTTAATTATTTGTGAGTGTAAGTTATTCATTGTGGTTAAAAATAATTGTACACCAAATTTAACCCACAATGTATATCATTTCATAAACTCATTATTAAATTAAAACTATAAAATAATGTTTTAAGTGTAATGGTTTATAATAGGTACAAAATTTGATTATATTTTGTATAAACTATTCATTATTGTTTTTTTAAAAGGACATTAATGCTAACCCAAAATGTACATTATTTAATATATTCATTCTCTTTTGTAACTAAAATATATAAAGCTAAAGGAGAGAGAAGTAAAAAGAGATCTGTCCAAAAAAATTGAAATGAAATTGAAGGGAGAGAGAAAAAAACTCAGTAGTAATTATATCAAATAAAGAATGTGCTTAATGATGGAAACTATATTAATTAGATAAGAAATTATTACTCCAAAAAGACTTGCACAAAAATTTAAAAAATTAACCAAAAAAACATGGGAAGTCAAAAAATAATTGAAGAGAGAGAATCTTCATACCCAAAAAGTAACAATGGAAGGGATGAGAAGGTGAACAATTAAATGGTCGGACTTTTTTGAAAAGGAAAATAAGAGACTGAGAAAAAAAGGATATTTAATATTTCCTCCGTCCAACAATATTTGTCCACTATACTATTTGGAATGTTCAATAATACGTGTTCACTTTATGAAATCAATGAATAATTTTTACATTTAGTTTCTAATTTATACTTATCATTAACTATAGTTATTTCCCTATTATATTTTCAAGACATTATATTTATTATATTTAAAGGGTGATACTGTAAAATTACCCTTCTATTTGATTGAGAATAAAAAAAAGTAACACAATAAATTATGTTGCCTTTTGTATATTGTTATGTTTGTAATTAGAAACTTAATCTCAAACACACACTTAATTACTAAAAGTGGGAACAAAAAAGTTGAAAAATAACCCTATAAACTTGAATTACTACAATAATACTATTAAAAAAAAGTTGAAAGTTAAAATACTAAAACAACCCTATAAAGTTGAGTTACTACCATAATACCATTAAAAAAAATTAAGTTACTCATTTATGAACACTAAAAACTAAATTGTTCATTTATGTGAATGTACAAAAAAATTCATGATAAGTACGGCTAATAATCACTATAATAAATTATGATGCAGTTACATGTCTTCTATTTCTTTCCGTTTTCATAATAGCCTCATTTTACACTTATATCAAATAAAAAATATAATTAAGTAAATATTAAATAGTGTCACGATTCAAAAATGAACGTGATGACACTTGTCTTATTCCACCAAGACAAGTCAACCTAAAACCCAACTAATACGGTGAATGCGAAAGTAAAACAGGAAAAAGGGACTAACACCATCAAATAATGCGGAAGTCATAATCAACTCAAAACAAAACCCCAAAATGTGGTAGTCACGTGTACAAGCCTCTAAAGTAGTATAATTGCTTCAAAGAAACACACGAGTCTAAAAAATGACATTGTTTCTAAAATAGAACAAGATCATAAATAAGGAGAAAGAAGGTCCGCTGAGATGACAAGAAGCTACCTCACAAACCTCCACAAGAAGCCTCGGACAAGAAGAAAAGAGAAAATATCATGAAGGTCCTGGCTCGTAACCAACAAAAATATAGAAGCAAGGGGTGAGTACCAAACCACACAGTACTCAGCAAGTAAACTTCTAAACACAAGCTAAGGGAATAGAATACGGGTACTCCTTACACCCCAACCGAACCTCCACAACTACCACCTGTATAAAACCAGCCCAACCTAATAGTTCACAATTTACAAAGCACATAGCTCAACAACAACACTCTAACAATTTCATATTCTCAACAACAGGCTCAATATTCATCAATCACAAGTTCCACAGAAAGACAATCACAAGATCAGAAACACAAAAGATCAAGTTCATTATTGATAAAGATGTGCAATGCAATGAAATGCAATGTCAAGTATAGTGATGCATGTCTGACCTAACGATACACACCTGCTGTCTCTCAGTTCGGGACATATCTGTCCATGCATCTATCGCGGCGTGCGACACGACCCTAGATATATAGTATTCGTTCCGGCCCGCAACATGTTCCTCGATATATAGTATCCGTCGCGGCGTGCGACACATCCCTCAAAATATTGTATCCGTCGCGGCTTGCGACACGTCTCTCGAAATATAGTATATGTCGGGGCGCGCGACACATCCCTCGAAATGGTACATCCTCTTTAATTTCTTATTCTTTCTCAATTCACATAACACTTGTCACAACCATGTCTCAGAACAATGCAAATGACATGTTCATATTAATAATGAGGAGATGACCATTTTTATAATAATGCACAATTCACAACAACACAATCGTGATACAACATAAACAATGAGTCAATAAGCTTTTCAAACCATTCTCAACACATCACACACCAACAATTAATCACATTGTCTTTTATTACCCCTTTTTCATCATCAAAATTATTCAATATGGACAAGTCAACCCATCACCAAGTCCCATTACTCCCAACACATACCACAAGAAAATACACGATTCTATACACTTAACAAGGATTTAGAAATCCACTTGCCTTAAATAATCGAACAATCACTCCGGGTCTTGAGTCTTCCCTTTTTGTTGGACTTCTAAATCAATTCAATCTATTCAAATAAATAACCACAATAAGATTTCAAAACTAACAACACCCATATTACTATGTGTCTAGTCTAAACCCAAAAACTCACCCAAATCTGTAACAAGCTCCTAATCTTAATGTCAATTAACATGTCAACTCTCATATTTTCCAAATTTCAAGGCTAAGGTTAAATCTTAATTCCTTCAATTACTATAACTTTAAAGGTATTCAAGTAATATAATACACCTAAAATTTAATTACCTATCTCAATATATCAAAACTTGATTTATAATATGAAAACCAAAAATAAAAATCCAAATCAGAGACAATTTACATTAATAACGTTGATCGATGGAGTGCAACTGGCTTAATCCACTAGAATGTTTCAATTCAAATATTCCTCCTAATGATTGAAACAATCATTGGCCATCATTATATCATTCATTAGCCACCAAATCTTATTTCCAAAGTAAAGAAAAAAAGGTCACTGCATATATACTAAATTGCATATTTAACTTGCAATTAAAATCCTCTCATCTAATATTAGTAAATAATTAGCACTTGCCCTACTTAATAACTTACCAATACAAATCCGTTGCCCCCACCAATTTATAAGAAACTTTAATACTTCCAGTATACACCTCTATTTTAGCAATTAACAAACAAAAAAGTAGTTTTACCTGATGCAGATGCTAAGGTTTTGCCTCCCCTCTTTTCTTAAATTAATTGTTTATCAAAAGTGACAAACCAATTAACCTATTTTAATATATGGGCCAAATGAAATATAGTATTAAATAAATTAAGAACTTGATCCATTAATCAATAATTAAATTTAAAAGAAATTATTTAATAAATATCTGTCAATTAAGTAATTATAGTTATTGAATAGTTTAAAATTCTCAAACCAACTTCACCGACTGATCATAAATCGTTTGGGGCAACTATCGGGAGGGGTAAAATGGTAATTTTGTGAAAATTTTTAAAAATGACCTTCCGGGTCATTTCAAATAGTAATTATATCATATTATTAAACTAAATACTAAAAGTGAGAAGGTCTTGAAATACTCTCTCTGTCCCATTTTACTGGTCAAATTTTGACTTGGCACACCTATTGAGAAAGTATTGATTTGGTATAATTATGTTTACCATTTTACTCCTATTAATTAATAGAATCCCAAATATATTTACTAACTACATTTCTCAAAGATATTAAGTTAATGTTAATAAATTGAGGGTATAATATAAAAATAAATTGTCATTTTTTTATCTATCAAAAACGACAAGAAACAGGACATCAGATTATGAAAAAATGGACAAGTAAATAGGAACAGAGGGAGTATTATAAATGCATATCTTTATCCAATAGTTGTCTTATTTACTCTTAAATAATAATTAAATCTTAAATACCTAAGGTATTGGGCTTGTCAATAATCCTCTCTAGACTCAAATACATTCTTTATTACTCCTAACTCTTATGAGTTATAGACTTTTCCTCCTCTTCCTATAATAACACATATCCCCATAATTTCTCACAATTATAAATTATTTGTATTAATCTTTTATGTTCTTTATTTTTATTTTTTATTTTTATTTGTTTTAAAAATTCACTTTGATAACTCATAACTAATTATTTATTCAATTACTGCTCATAATATTCATAACTCTCATGTTTTTCATATTCATAATCTCCAATGATTTAATTTAAAACTTTAAGATATTCTTCATTTTTATCTATATGATTCATCTATTTTGTTTCATGCATGTAATGACCCTTTAGGTCATTTATGTGTAAATGCCTTCAGTTCATAGTTTAGAGTACTCCTAAAGTGATCCCAGTCATCTATGACTTGCTGGAACTGACAGTTTGGTCACCTGGTTGTTTGTTTGATTTTTATGCATGTTTTAGTGTTTTAAAGTTTTTGAACCTTGAACGGTCATATTTTATAAATAGTTCAATAAGATGACCTCATAATTCAGTTGTGACAATTCCATCAGCTCCGTAAGGGTCATTTTAGGCTAGTAGCATGGTCGGCACAGCTCCTGAGGCTTTCAGTGCAAGTTTGTACGATTACGCATTTTAAATTTCAAGTTAAGGCCTATGTTTGACTTTAGTCAACATTCTGAGTAAACTAGACTATATGAGGATTTCGTCAGCGTCGTTAGCTCTGAAATTTTGAGTTTGGTCTAAAACAACCCTTTATTTTGATCTCAAGCCTTGCGGGCTGATTCTGAGCCCCCTTGTGAATTTTGGCTTTAAATAGAGTTGGGTGAGGGACCCATATTTTGTCAACATGACCTCATATGGAAGTTTTGACTGCTCTATCGAGTCCATAATTTTGAATTTGACTGGTTTGCATATATCTTTAGTGTACATGGGGTTCCAAACCAATCTCGAGTGCCCAGACAGAGCCCGGGGACTTTGCTGAATTTTTTGGTGCCTTATGCTAGTGTTGGTTGCTTTTTGCGCCTCTTGGTTCTCTTAAGTGAATGTCGCTCTTCCAACTAGGTCTCCACAAAAGTGAGGCCAGCTAGTTAGGTGGTAGACTCTTAAGCCACCCTGGCTTCACTGAAGCGAGGCACACTGAAGTAAAGCCCACTTTTGCGACCAGGAGCTCTCAAAACCAAAGCCCGCCTTTTTCTGCCTGTCCCTTAAGCGACGTTAGTTATCACTTAAGCGACCGTCATCTGGTCCTTTAATTCAAGACTCGATCTTAACCATTGTTCTACCTTGCTCAGGTGTTTTCTCCCTCGTTAAAGCTCCAATTTCGGTGATTCAAAGTCTTGGGTGATCGTAGGGGTTGTGGATACTTTGGTTTGTAATAGGAAAGTTTTAGGAAACCTTTGATTGAGTGTGGAAACGTTTGGAGGCTCTTTGGAAGGTAAAAGCTCTGGCCTTGTGAACTGGAGTGCGCACGGTCAGCCTACAGGTGGGCTACGACTTCCTTTCTATTTAAATTGAGATAGAATGTGTAAAAGCATATGATTAGAGTTAATTGGGGGCGGGTAACTAGTTATTCTTATTTCTCTTCCTAGGACCATATTTTAGGATTGCTCGACATTGTTTTGGGTTTAGTACCATGCTAGTTGGGGTTTATGTGTGTTGTTGCATGTTGTTGTATATTAATTGTGTTGTGACCTGTTATGTTGATCATATTCGGACTTAGTCTAGGATAATATTATTGATGCCTTAGACTTGCAATCCTAGTAGCCTTGTTTCGTCCCGTACATCATCTCGAACGAGCTAGATCCTTATAGAATGGAGTAGCAGATTTGAGTATTATAGTATAAGCCTTAGTTTAGGAGATTTTGCAGCTTTACAGATCATTTGTCCTCTTTCCCCTATTTATGCGGCTCTGATGCATTATAAGAGGTTTTGTGCTTTTGCGGCGATGTGTGTCACGACTCGAGCCTACACCTTGGACGTGGCCGGCACTCGAGAACCATTGCTGGCCCTCAAGCAAACTCTCATCTTGGCTGACTACAAGCGGAAGACTAACTCAAGCATACATAAGCATCAAATTGGAAGAAGTGTTTAAAATTAATTTACTGAATTTCAAAACTGAACTGGATATACTGAGTATGAAAATAAGTTTTAATAAAATATTTGAAACTGAAAGACTCTCCAAAACTGTCTATCTATGAAGCCCTTACAATTAAGAAAGGATGTCGGGACAAGACCCACGACACCTCAAAACTACTAACTGGAAAGTCCTTTGGAATACAAGGAGGCTCACCAAAGCTAACTGGAGTGTAGAGCGATCTCAACGAAGCTATGATGATAGCCATGAACACCTATATCTGCATCATAAAAGGATGCAGGTCGAATGACATTAGTACATGGAATGTACGAGTATGTAATATGGCTGAGTAAACAAATAACTGAACTGAATGACTGAAAGCAACTCAACTGAACCAATACATGAACATGAAGTGACAACCATTTAAGCTTTAGAATAAAATATACAATGAAAGCGACATGAAAATAATATACTTTACTTGTGGGGAATTTCTCTAACCGACAACCATTACCATGAGCCTAGCAATGATACAACGTCCCGCCGCACGTTGCAAGGGCCCATCATATACCTTGCCAGGGGTATAGGATGCTATCATGACTATGGATCCATCTATTTGGCCTTCTTAGAGGCAGTGAGGAGTCATATGAAAAGTAAATGCTATCCTATCCTATGCTGGCTACGTAGTTTTATGGGACTTTCGAATTATAAACGACTCTAACCCATCTCAGTGCTCGATACTACTCCCAAATAGTTAATATAACTTTGTGATCAATTCACCCATTACAAAGAATGGACTTCTTAAATTACTTGAAATACTTTTCAAATCATGAGACGTGTTTACCTTCTTGAAAACATGCACTTAGGAACTTATATTTCAAGTCCAATAATTAACATAGGTACATATGTATATGAATATATATATATATATATATGAACAAAATAACATCAGAAACTCTTAAGTCTTTATTAAATAGAACCTTTAAACTTTTTCTCAAAACTCAGTTTAAATGTAACACCCCAGAAATTTTTTTGAGCTAAGAATCGAACCATACTTCATTGTAAGTAGGATTTTACCGAGGAATTTAAAATTTATTGAGTGTTAAGGTTACTAGAAGTAGCACCTTAAGTTCCAAGAAGAACTAAAGAGAGTTCATTCAAGTCATTCCTAAGTTCTTCAAGGTTTTGGGCCAACTTCAAACGAGCATAACTTTCAGTACAAGATGATTTAGGTGTGCCATAAGATATAAAATGAAAGGTATTTGAATTATATTTCCAACACCACTGAGTTTTCTAAGTTTTGAGGTCGGATGAGTGAGATATCCCCTTTTGAAGTCAGGTTGTCCAATTAAGAAAAGTTACCCGAAAATAGTAAGGGGTATTTTAATCTTTTCCTTACATAATCAGATTTAGTTCATTTTTAGTAAGATTTGCAGGGTCTAATCCTATTAGGTTCAGTTTTATAATCCTAATATACGCCTAGGGTTTTAGTTGGGAGTTCAAGAAGTGAAAAAAAGAGAAAAGAGGAGAAAAAGGGAGAGCATCAAAGCGTTCATCGAGATTCTTTCATTTTGTTGTGGATTTTTGCCATGGGTTTAATCCCTAAGAGGTATGTAAGCTTACATAGTATTGGGTTTGTTCACCCACGAGCCAATCATGTTATTTTCAGCGTAATTTCATTCTTGAAGTTGAAAGATTAGAGTTCTTGATGAGTTCTTGAAGTTCTTCCTAAATCTTGTTGTGTTGGGGTTTTGATGATTTCTTGAGATGAAAGTGAGTGTTTGGGGGCTGTATTGAGTAGATTAGAGTGTGCTTATATTAAGTAATCGAATCCAAGTGATTGGGGAAGAAACCGTTCGATTCTAGGCGAGTTAGGGTGAGAAAACGAGCAAAGAAATTTGTCCGGTTTTCTGGGTTGGGGCCTGTCGCGTCGCGCCAGCCAGTGCGCCCCAAATTATGTTCTGTAGTTTAGGGGCTGGCGCCCCGCGCCAGGGTCGCCTACCCCGTCCAGTTTGCAGTCGGTTACTCCATTTGAGTTCTTTTAAAGTGTACCTTCACTCCCCTTTGATTCTAAACACTCTAAGCTACTTCTAAACACCTAGAAATCATTCCTAACATGATCATAACCTTGAATTCATAATTCAAATTCAAGGTAGATTTAAGAGTCAAGCCTTGAGAATTCTTTCGAACATTTGCAAAAAGTCCATTTTGAGTCATTTTGAAGAGTCTTCTACAATTTCTAATAACTTATTTCAAGACTTAAGTAAGTGAGCATGAGAGTGAGGAAAATGTATTCATGAGTCTACACTATCACCTAGATCCTTCATATCATGAACCATAACTCTTGAATTCATAATTCACATTCAAGCGAGAGTTAAGAGTAGAGTTCAAGAAAGTCTTTGAGTTCAATTGTGAATCCTTTGAGATCAACTATTGATTTGAACTAAGTCTTGAGGAAGTAAGTATGAGAATGAGAAGATTTGTATACATGAGTTCCATATTTTTATTTAGAACCTCGAGTCGAGTCGTTCATGCCCATAAATTTCGCATGAACTTCATAAATTGAGCATCTTCGAAAGGAGTAGTATCTTCAAGTCCTAAGTCTTGAGTAATGAGTTCCTAACCTTTTTGAGATTATATTCCTAATCATGGATCTATTACACGTTACCCATGACGTCTTTGAGTTGAGTAGTTCATGCCCATAATTCCGCATGAACCCTATAAGTCGAGCAGTCTTGAGATAAGAAGTGTCTTTGAGTCCTTGAGTTGAGTAGTTCATGCCCATAATTCTGCATGAACCCTCTGAGTCGAGCATTATTTAAATGAGTATTATCATTGAAGTTCTTGAGTCCTGAGTATTGTGTTCTATGTATGGTTGAAAACCTTGGATTGACTTGTTCACGTCCATAATTCGGCATGAACCTTATTTTGAGAAGTCTTTCACAATTTTTTTCTAAAATTGTTTTAAGACTTGAGGATTGAGTTGAATAAGAGTAAGAGTGAAGTTCTTTTCTTCAAAATATTATATGGGAACTATGTATTCCCAAGAGTAAAATGTTTTCACATTTAAACAAGAGAGGAAACACTGATTTCCAAAAGAGCTTTTAAGCTAGTTTTTGAGTAATAATCTCGAACCATAGAAAGAGTTATGATTTTAAACATATGAGCTGAGTATATTTTGGGAGTAGTATTGAGCACCGATATGGGGACGAGTTCAGATAATTCAAGTCTCCATAAACTGTGGAGCCAACGTGGGTAGAAAGGGTCATACTTTTTAGATGATTCCTTAATGCTTTTTAGCATAGACTAGTGGATCCACTTAGTTGAAGCGTTCTATATCCCAACAAGTTATAGGACAGTTCTGGCAGCGTGGGTGAGACGTTGTATCATCACATAGCTCATAGTGATGGTTGTCGGTTAGAGAAACTCCCACAGAGTTATTTCTATATTTTAATATATGCAAATTGAGTTGTTATTGTATTCTTCAATACATTGAGTTGCTATCTGCTGTTTTAAAAGCTTTCCATATATTGCATCTTTTATTATTGCTTTATCTTTAGTTGAGTATCATACATTTGAGTTGAGTATCATATCTTTGAGTTAAGTATCTTGAGTTGAATTATGTTTCATTGAGTTGAGTACCTTATTGTTGAGTTGAGCCCCATTTCACTGAGTTGAGAACCTTATTACTGAGTTGAGTATCTTATCCTTGAGTAATTTTGAGTTGAGTAAGTTTGAGTAGTTTTGAGTATCCTTGAGTTGAGTAAGTTTTAGAAGAGGTAAGTATGTTTCCTTTTTATCAAGTTCAAGCTTATGTTTATGATTTAGAATTCCCCTTATATGCTCGTACATTCCACATACTGAGCTAATTGGCCCGCATCATATCATGATGCAGGTACAGGTATTCAGGATCCCCAATAGGAGCTTCATTGATACCACATGGAGTTCGAGTTAGCTATGGTAAGCCTCCTTGCTTCCGGAGAGTTCCACTTTTACTTTCAGTTATATCAGTTGTTAGGATGTCATGGGTCTTGTCTCGATTTTTATCTTTGTCAGTTAGAGGCTTCATAGATATACAGTAGAGTTTCAGAAGTCTGTTCATTTATTTTGTTAAGTATTTTAAAGACTTAAGTTGCCTATTTTATAGTGAGTTGAATTCATATTATTTTTATTCAGAGTTATTCATTTGAGTTAAAGCTTTGTAATTGAGTTTTCATAAATTTTTATTCAGTTTTTAAGATTTTATATGCTTGAGTTAGTCTTCCGCTTGTAGTCAGCCAGGATGAGGGTTTGCTTGGGGACCAACAATGGTTCTCGAGTGCCGGCCACATCCAGGGTATAGGCTCGGGTCGTGACAAACATGGTATCAGAGCACAGAGTTCAAGTGTCCTAGGGTGTCTATGAATCCGGGTCAAGTAGGATGTTATTTGTGGTTGTGAGGGCTCCACTTCTATAAATAAGTGATTACAGACATTTAGGAAAAGTTTCCCTTTCATACTCTGAATCGTACAATAGAGCTATGTCATAGAGACTTATTCTAACTCGTACGTTCTCATATTCATTCGACTACCCCTCATACTAATGATGGTTGAAAAGCAAAGTCTGTCCTTTATCTAAGAGTTTCTCTCAGCAAGAGTCTTGAGCAAGTCATGAGACTCCTGAGGGGCCTGAGAGAAGCCCATGAGTGAGTTAAGTGTTTAGTTTCATAGAAATGCACTCATGTTCTTATGAATCATGCATTTAAGCTAAGAGCGAGTTGTACTCTCTTCTCTAAATCATGTTTCAGCTGAGATCCTTATGAGTAAGTATGTTTAGAGCTTGGGTAGTATTTTCACCCTAAAGGATAGTATGAATGACGAGATTATGAGAAATTGCAGTGAAAGAGCCCAGAGTTAGAGGAAAGTATGCATAGGTTTAGTAATCTAAGAAAGGGAGATGGTATTTTGACAAGCTGTGTTATTATAGTCATGCACCTAGTAAGTTGCTAATGAAGAGTTTTTCCCTTATGGGTTGACTATGAAGTGATGAGTTGTGAAGATTCCATGATAGGAGGTAGAGTGTGTTGTAGCTAGGAAGGAGTTTGTGATGAAGTGTCATTGTGTAGGTAATGACCAAGTGTATGTGTTAAATAGAAGCACAAAGTATTCATGAAGTGATAGATCTAAACTAGGGTATAATATGTTTGAGAGGGTCATGATGTTTAGAAGGTTATAGAACTGATTAATTAATGAGGTATAGTATAGTAGACGAGCAATCGTATTGATATTCGGGTTTAGTAATGAACATTGAGCTTGATTTTGAGATGAGTGTCATGATCAAAAGAATGGCAAGATGAGGATGATGATGTCAGTCTTGGGATTTGATCTGGTAGACTTGACATATAGTAGGTGAGGAACTGAGATGTTAGCTGCAATAAATATGAGTGGTACAAGTGAGAGACCCTAACCTTTAGATAAGGGCAGTGAAGTGTGACTAAGTAACAAGAGTAACAAGAGCATTAAGATGTGTATCGAGAGGGTATGTAATCAGAAGAGGTTAAGAGAAACACCTTAGAAAGAGGTCTTAGTACCCATTTATAGTGAGTTCAGTAGTCATGAGATAAGCTTATCCCGAGTGTTAGAGTAAAAGAGGATGTAGACCAGTTAGAGATAATGGAATAGGTCCATAGTTTTCAAGTGTCAACTTTAGACCTAAGGGGGAGATGATAAGATGAGAAATCAAGTCAATTGTTGAGAATTTCTTAAGGAGCTCGTTAGTAGGAGTCCATGGAGTTGTTAGAGTACTAAGCTTGAATGTGGTGTTATTAAACATTAGGTGGTTCTTTATATGAGCCAAATGTGGTGGTAAAGAGTAATAGTCTTGGGATGATATTCCCTATAGATAGGTATAGAACCCGAACCCAAGGATTTGGGTTAAGCTTGAATATAGTAAGAGCATACCATTAGACTCGAACCTCAGTAAGAGTAACCCCATTCCATACCCAGTCCAGTCGTCATTCGAGGACGAATGATCCCAAGGGAGAGATATTGTAACAACCAGAATTTTTTTTTAGCTAAGACTCGAACCATCCTTCGTTGTAAGGAGGATATCACCAAGGAATTTAAAATTTTTTGAGTGTTAAGGTCACTAGATGTAGCACCTTAAGTTCCAAGAAGAACTGGAGAGCGTTCATTCAAGTCATTCCTAAGTTCTTCTAAGTTTTGGGTCAATTTCAAACGCCCATAACTTTCAGTACAAGATGTGTTAGGTGTTCCATAAGATAGAAACTGAAATTTCTTTGAATTATCTTTCCAACGCCACCGAGTTTCCTAAGTTTTGAGGTCGGATGAGTGAGATATGCCCTTTTGAAGTCAGGCGGTCCAGTTAAGGAAAGTTAACCGAAAATAGTGAGGGGTATTTTTGTCTTTTCCTTACCAAATCAGATTTAGTTCATTTTTAGTAAGGTTTAAGGGTCTAATCCTATTAGGTTCAGTTTTATAATCCTAATATACGCCTAGGATTTTAGTTGAGAGTTCAAGAAGAGAAAAGAAGAGAAAACAGGAGAGGATCAAAACGTTCGTCGAGATTCTTGCGTTTTGTTGCGGATTTTTGCCATGGGTTTAATCCCTAAGAGGTATGTAAGCTTCCATAGTATTGGGTTTGTTCACCCACACACCAATCATGTTATTTTCAGCGCAATTTCATTCTTGAAGTTTATCATAAATCTTGTTGTATTAGGGTTTTGATGATTTATTGAGATGAAAGTGACTGTTTTGAGGGTAGTATTGAGTATATTAGAGTGTACTTATGTTAAGTAATCGAATCCAAGTGATTGGGGAAGAAACCGTTCGATTCTAGGCGAGTTAGGGTGAGAAAACGAGCAAAGAAATTCGTCAGGTTTTCTGGGTAGGGGCCTGGCGCGTCGCGCCATCCAGTGCCCCCCAAATTTTGTTATGTAGTTTAGAGGCTGGCGCCCCTTGCCACTCAGCGTGCCAGGTTCACCTGCCCCATCCATTTTGCAGTCGGTTGCTCCGTTTGAGTTCTTTTAAAGTGTACATTCACTCCCCTTTGATTCTAAACACTCTAGCTACTTCTAAACAACTAGAAATCATTCCTAACATGATCATAACCTTTAATTCATAATTCAAATTCAAGGTAGAGTTAAGAGTCAAGCCTTGACAATTCTTTCGAACATTTTGAGAAAGTCCATTTTGAGTCATTTTGAAGAGTCTTCTACAATTTCTAATAACTTATTTCAAGACTCAAGTAAGTGAGCATTAAAGTGAGGAGAATGTATTCATGAGTCTACACTAACACCTAGATCCTTCGTATCATGAACCATAACTCTTGAATTCATAATTCACATTCAAGAGAGAGTTAAGAGTAGAGTTCAAGAAAGTCTTTGAGTTCGATTGTGAATCCTTTGAGATCTACTATCGATTTGAACTAAGTCTTGAGGAAGTAAGTATGAGAATGTGAAAAGTTGTATACATGAGTTGCATATTGTTATTTAAACCCTCGAGTCGAGTCGTTCATGCCCATAAAATCCACATGAACTTCATTAATTGAGCATCTTCGAAAGTAGTAGTATCTTCAAGTCCTAGTCTTGAGTAATGAGTTCCTAACCTTCTTGAGATATTCCTAATCACGGGACTATTACACGTTACCTATGAAGTCTTTGAGTTGAGTAGTTAATGCTCATAATTCCACATGAACCCTATAAGTCGAGCAGTCTTGAGATGAGAAGTGTCTTTGAGTCCTTGAGTTGAGTAGTTCATGCCCATAATTCTGCATGAACCCTCTGAGTCGAGCATTATTTAAATGAGTATTATCATTGAAGTTCTTGAGTCCTGAGTATTGTGTTCTATGTATGGTTGAAAACCTTGGATTGACTTGTTCACGTCCATAATTCGGCATGAACCTTATTTTGAGAAGTCTTTCACAATTTTTTTCTAAAATTGTTTTAAGACTTGAGGATTGAGTTGAATAAGAGTAAGAGTGAAGTTCTTTTCTTCAAAATATTATATGGGAACTATGTATTCACAAGAGTAAAATGTTTTCACATTTAAATAAGAGAGGAAACACTGATTTCCAAAAGAGCTTTTAAGCTAGTTTTTGAGTAATAATCTCGAACCATAGAAAGAGTTATGATTTTAAACATATGAGCTGAGTATATTTTGGGAGTAGTATTGAGCACCGATATGGGGACGAGTTCAGATAACTCAAGTCTCCATAAACCATGTAGCCAACGTGGGTAGAAAGGGTCATACTTTTTAGATGATTCCTTAATACTTTTTAGCATAGACTAGTGGATCCACTTAGTTGAAGCGTTCTATATCCCAACAAGTTATAGGACAGTTCTGGCAGCGTGGATGAGACGTTGTATCATCACATAGCTCATAGTGATGGTTGTCAGTTAGAGAAACTCCCACAGTGTTATATTATATTTTAATATATGCAAATTGAGTTGTTCTTCTATTCTTCAATACATTGAGTTGCTATCTGTTGTTTTAAAAGCTTTCCATATATTGCATCTTTTATTGTTGCTTTATCTAGAGTTGAGTACCATACATTTGAGTTGAGTATCATATCTTTGAGTTAAGTATCTTGAGTTGAACTATGTTTCATTGAGTCGAGTACCTTATTGTTGAGTTGAGCCCCATTTCACTGAGTTGAGAACCTTATTACTGAGTTGAGTATCTTATCCTTGAGTACTTCTGAGTTGAGTAAGTTTGAGCAGTTTTGAGTATCCTTGAGCTGAGTAAGTTTTAGGAGAGGTAAGTATGTTTCCTTTTTATCAATTTCAAACTTATGTTTATGATTAAGAATTCCCCTTACATGCTCATACATTCCACGTACTGAGCCAATTGGCCTGTATCATTTCATGATGTAGATACAGGTATTCAGAGTCACCAATAGGAGCATCATTGATACCACATGGAGTTCGAGTTAGCTATGGTGAGCCTTCTTACTTCCGGAGGGTTCCACTTTTACCTTTAGTTATATCTGTTATTAGGATGTCGTGGGTCTTGTCCCGACTTCTATTTTTGTCAATTAGAGGCTTCATAGATATACAGTAGAGTTTCAGAAGTCTGTTCATTTATTTTGTTAAATGTTTTAAAGACTTAAGTTGCCTATTTTATGGCGAGTTGAATTCATATTATTTTTATTCAGAGTTATTCATTAGAGTTAAAGCTTTGTAATTGGGTATTCATGAATTTTTATTCAGTTTTTAAGCTTTTGTATGCTTGAGTTAGTCTTCTGTTTGTAGTCACTAGGATGAGGGTTCGCTTGGGGACTAGCAATGGTTATCGAGTGCCGGCCACATCCGGGGTGCAGGCTCGGGTCGTGAAAAACTTGATATTAGAGCACAGAGTTCAAGTGTCCTAGGGTTTCTATGAAGCCGGGTCAAGTAGGATCTTAGTCTTGGTTGTGAGGCCCCCACTTCTATAAATAAGTGACTACAAATATTTAGGAAAAGTTTCTCTTCTTTCATACTCTGAATCGTGCAATAGAGCTATCTCATAGAGACTTTTTCTAACTCGTGCGTTCTCAGATTCATTCGACTACCCCTCATACTAGTGGTGGTTGAAAAGCAAAGTCCGTCCTTTATCGAAGAGTTTCTCTCAGCAAGAGTCTTGAGAAAGTCATGAGACTCCTGAGGGGCCTGAGAGAAGGCCATGAGTGAGTTAAGTGTTGAGTTTCAGAGGAATGCACTCATGTTCATATGAATCGTGCATTTAAGCTAAGAGTGAGTTGTAATCTCTTCTCTAAGTCCTGTTTCAGCTGAGATCCTTATGAGAAAGTATGTTTAGAGCTTGGGTAGTATTTTCACCCTAAAGGATAGTCTGAATGATGAGATTATGAGCAGTTTCAGTGAAAGAGCCCAGAGTTAGAGGAAAGTATGCATAGGTTTAGTAATCTAAGAAAGGGAGATGGTGTTTTAACAAGCTGTGTTATTATAGTCATGCACCTAGTAAGTTGCTAATGAAGAGTTTTTCCCTTATGGGTTGATTAAGAAGTGATGAGTTGTGAAGATTACATCATATGAGGTAGAGTGTGTTGTAGCTAGGAAGGAGTTTGTGATGAAGTGTCATTGTGTAGGTAATGACCAAATGTATGTGTTAAATAGAAGCACAAAGTATTCATAAAGTGATAGATCTAAACTAGGCTTATAATATGTTTGAGAGGATCATGATGTTCAGAAGGTTATAAAACTGATTAATTAATGAGGTATAGTATAGTAGACGAGCAATCGTATTGATATTCGGGTTTAGTAATGAACATTGAGCTTGAATTTTAGATGAGTGTCATGATCGAAAGAATGGCAAGATGAGGATGATGATGTCAGTCTTGGGATTTGATCTGGTAGACTTGACATATAATAGGTGAGGAATTGAGATGTTAGCTGCAATAAATATGAGTGGTACAAGTGAGAGACCCTAACCTTTAGATAAGGGCAGTGAAGTGTGACTAAGTCACAAGAGTAACAAGAGCATTAAGAGGTGTATCGAGAGGGTATGTAATCAGAAGAGGTTAAGAGAAAGACCTTAGAAAGAAGTCTTAGTACCCGTTTATAGAGAGTTCGGTGGTCATGAGATAAGCTTCTCCCGAGTGTTAGAATAAAAGACGATGTAGACCAGTTAGAGATAATGGAATAGGTCCATAGCTTTCAAGTGTCAGCTTTAGTCCTAAGGGGGAGATGATAAGATGAGAAATCAAGTCAAGTGTTGAGAATTTCTTAAGGAGCTGGTTATTAGGAGTCCATGGAGTTGTTAGAGTACTAAGCTTGAATGTGGTGTTGTTAAACATTAGGTAGTTCTTTATATGAGCCCAATGTTGTGGTACAGAGTAATAGTCTTGGGATGAGATTCCCTATAGAGAGGTATAGAACTTGAACCCAAGGATTTGGGTTAAGCTTGAATATAGTAAGAGCATACCATTAGACTCAGACCTTAGTAAGAGTAACCCCATTCCATACCCAGTCCAGTCGTCATTCGAGGACGAATGATCCCAAGAGTGAGATATTGTAACACCCCAAAAAATATTTTGAGCTAAGACTCGAACCATCCTTCCTTGTAAGTAGGATTTTACTGAGGAATTTCAAATTTCTGTAGTGTTAAGGTCACTAGATGTAGATCCTTAAGTTTCAAGAAGAACTAAAAAGAGTTCATTCAAGTCATTCCTAAGTTCTTCTAAGTTTTGGGTCAATTTCAAACAACCATAACTTTCAGTACAATATGAGTTAGGTGTTCCATAAGATATAAAATGAAAGGTCTTTTAATTATCTTTCCAACGCCACCGAGTTTGCTAAGTTTTGAGGTCGGATGAGTGAGATATTCCCTTTTGAAGTCAGGCTGTCAAGTTAAGAAAATTTACCCAAAAATAGTGAGGGGTATTTTGGTCTTTTCCTTACCAAATCAGATTTAGTTCATTTTTAGTAAGGTTTTAAGGGTCTAATCTTATTAGTTTCAGTTTTATAATCCTAATATATACCTAGGGTTTTAGTTGAAAGTTCAAGAAGAGAAAAGAAGAGAAAAGAGGAGAAAAGAGGAGAGGATCAAAGTGTTCGTCAAGATTCTTGCGTTTTGTTGCGGATTTTCGCCATGGGTTTAATCCCTAAGAGTTATGTAAGCTTACATAGTGTTGGGTTTGTTCACCCTCACGTCAATCATGTTATTTTCAGCGCAATTTCATTCTTAAAGTTGAAAGATTAGAGTTCTTGATGAGTTCTTGAGAAGTGTTCTTGAAGTTCATCCATAATCTTGTTGTGTAGGGGTTTTGATAATTTTTTGAGATGAAAGTGAGTTTTTTGAGGGCTGTATTGAGTATTTTAGAGTGTACTTATGTTAAGTAATCGAATCCAAATGATTGGGGAAGAAACCGTTCGATTCTAGGCGAGTTACGTTGAGAAAACGAGCAAAGAAATTCATCAGGTTTTCTGGGTTGGGGCCTAGCGCGTCGAGCCAGCCAGTGCGCACCAAATAATGTTCTGTAGTTTTGGGAATGGCGCCCTGCGCCACTCAGCACGCCAGGGTCGGCTGCCCCGTCCAGTTTGCAGTCGGTTGCTCCGTTTGAGTTCTTTTAAAGTGTACCTTCACTTCCCTTTGGTTCTAAACACTCTAAACTACTTCTAAACACCTAGAAATCATTCCTAGAATTATCATAACCTTGAATTCATATTTAAATTCAAGGTAGAGTTAAGAGTCAAGCCTTGAGAGTTGTTTTGAACATTTTGAGAAAGTCTATTTTGAGTCGTTTTGAAAAGTCTTCTACAATTTCTAATAACTTGTTTCAAGACTCAAGTAAGTGAGCATGAGAGTGAGGTGAATGTATTCATGAGTCTACACTATCACCTAGATCCTTCATAATGAACCATAAATCTTGAATTCATAATTCACATTCAAGAGAGAGTTAAGAGTAGAGTTCAAGAAAGTCTTTGAGTTCAATTGTGAATCCTTTGAGATCAACTATCGATTTGAACTAAGCCTTGAGGAAGTAAGTATGAGAATGAGAAGAGTAGTATACATGGTTCCATATTGTTTTTTAGACCCTCGAGTCGAGTCGAATCGTTCATGCCCATAAATTCTGCATGAACTTCATAAATTGAGTATCTTCGAAAGGATTAGTATCTTCAAGTCCTAAGTCTTGAGTAATGAGTTCCTAACCTTTTTGAGATTATATTCCTAATCATGGTAATACTACACGTTACCTATAAAGTCTTTGAGTTGAGTAGTTCATGCCCATAATTCCGCATGAACCCTATAAGTCGAGAAGTCTTGAGATGAGAAGTGTCTTTGAGTCCTTGAGTTGAGTTGTTCATGCCCATAATTTTGCATAAATCCTTTGAGTCGAGCATTCTTGAAATGAGTATTATCATTGAAGTTCTTGAGTCCCGAGTATTAAGTTCTATGTATGGATATTGAAAACCTTGGATTGAGTTGTTCATATCCATAATTCGGCATGAACCTTATATTGAGAAGTCTTTCACTTTTTTTTTCTAAAATTGTTTTAAGACTTGAGCATTGAGTTGAGTAAGAGTAATAGTGAAGTTCTTTTCTTCGTAAGATTATATGGGAACTAAGTATTCCCAAGAGTAAAATGTTTTCAAATTTAAACAAGAGAGGAAACACCAATTTCCAAGAGAGATTTTAAGCTAGTTTTTGAGTAATAATCTCAAACCACAGAAAGATTTATGTTTTTAAACATATGAGCTGAGTATATTTTGGGAGTAGCATTGAGCACCGATATCGGGACGAGTTCAGATAACTCAAGTCTCCATAAACCATGTAGCCAACGTGGGTAGAAAGGGTCATACTTTTTAGATGATTCCTTAATGCTTTTTAGCATAGACTAGTGGAACCACTTAGTTGAGGCGTTCTATATCTCGGCAAGTTATATGACAGTTCTGGCAGCGTGGGCGAGATGTTGTATCATCACGTAGCTCATAGTGATGATTGTCGGTTAGAGAAACTCCCACAGAGTTATATCATATTTTAATATATGCAAATTAAGTTTTTATTGTATTCTTCAATACATTGAGTTGCTATCTGATGTTTTAAAAGTTTTCCATATATTGCATATTTTATTGTTGTTTTATCTTGAGTTGAGTACCTTTGAGTTGAGTATCATACATTTGAGTATCATATAATATCTTTGAGTTAAGTATCTTGAGTTGAACTATGTTTCATTGAGTCGAGTACCTTATTGTTGAGTTGAGCCCCATTTCACTGAGTTGAGAACCTTATTACTGAGTTGAGTATCTTATCCTTGAGTACTTCTGAGTTGAGTAAGTTTGAGTAGTTTTGAGTATCCTTGAGTATTCCTTGAGTTGAGTAAGTTTGAGAAGTGGTAAGTATGTTTCCTTTTTATCAAGTTTAAGTTTATGTTTATGCTTTAGAAATCTCCTTACATGCTCGTACATTCCACGTACTGAGCAAATTGGCCTGCATCGTTTTAGATACAGGTATTCAGGGTCACCAACAGGAGCTTCATCGATAGCACATTGTGTTCGAGTTAGGTATTGTGAGCCTCCTTGCTTCCGGAGGGTTCCACTTTTACTTTCAGTTATGTCAGTTGTTAGGAGGTCGTGGGTCTTGTCCCGAATTCCATCTTTCTCAGTTAGAGGCTTCATAGATATACAGTAGAGTTTCAGAAGTCTGTTCATTTATTTTGTTAAATGTTTTAACGACTTAAGTTGCCTATTTTATGGCGAGTTGAATTCATATTATTTTTATTCAGAGTTATTCATTCGAGTTAAAGCTTTGTAATTGAGTTTTCATGAATTTTTATTCAATTTTTAAGCTTTTGTATGCTTGAGTTAGTCTTCCGCTTGTAGTCAGCCTGGATGAGGGTTCTCTTGGGGACCAGCAATGGTTCTCTAGTGCCGGTCACGTCCAAGGTGTAGGCTCGGGTCGTGACATTGAAACACAATGATTGGCTTTCAAAGACTTATAACTCAATTCGTAAGGTTCATGCGGGATTATGGACATGAACGACTCAACTTGAGGACCTCAATAACCATATAGAAACTCATGAATACAACTTTTCTCAAAACTCATCTTTACTTCCTCAAAAAACTCAGTTTAAAACTCAAGTGTTGGCTTTAAAAAGCTTCTCAAAATTTATAACTCAATTCATAGGGTTCATGCTGAAATATAGACATGAACGAATCAACTCAAAAATCTTAATGCATAACATATAGAAATTTAATAATTAGGAATAGAATTTCTAAAAGAAATAGGAACTCAAGAACTCAAAATCAACTCATCTCAAGAATACTCAAATCTAGGGGTAGAATCCTAGATTTCTCTTTTACTAATTTAAAAGTAGATGTAGGGCGTGAAGAAGAACTAGTCCAACACTATGATAGATTTACATACCTGAAAGAACAAGGTTCTTGAATAACCTTGAAGAATCTTGAAGAAGAACTTGATTAGAAGCCTTGAAACCCTAGCTTGAAGGAGAAAAATCAAGAAAACCTTTCTTGCGATTTCTTGAATTAGTTTCTTGAAATCTCTATGGCCAAGAATTATAATTTTAATTAGTGATTCATAATTGTATGGAGGAATTTGAGTTGGAAAGAATGAAATTCTTGGAGAAAGACTTACCTTGAAGAAGAATCTTGAAAAAGATTGGAAGAATCTTGAATGGAGTATTCTACTTTGATTTTTCCTTAGGATTTTTCCTTATGGTTTCGAGAGAGAAGAGAATGATGGATTAAGAGATGAAAATCTGATTGTTTTGGGTCTTTAATTAGTCAAGAAATCCATTTAGGGTTTTCTTATAGGTAAAAAGATAAAAATGAACTTTTTTAATGTTTTCCCGTCGGCTAATTCGTCACAGCACTGTAACAGGTTACTAAAATGGTCATAACTTTTTACTCAAATATTTGATTGTTGATAAATAGGTGACGTTGGAAAGAAGATTCTAATACCTTTAATTTGATAGGTTATGGGCCACGTAAATCTTTATATTCTAAAAGATATGGTCGTTTGAAGTTGACCCAAGTAAAATCTTACATCAAAACTTAATCGATAAGGAAACTTTCAACTCTACTTTGTGCTATGAGTTTCTAGTGACCTTATTTGATATCCGAAATAATTCCGACAATAAATAATTTACATTTAAACATATGGGAAATTTAAGAATCATTTGATATTACCCTACAAGTAAATGAAGAATGGTTCGAGTCTTTACTTAGAAATTTTTGGGGTGTTACAATATCTCTCCCTTGGGATCATTTGTCCTCGAATGATGGTCAAACTGAGGTTGGAATCGAAAGGAGTTACTCTTACTACGTTTTTTACTTTTGAACTTCCCTACTAACCTTCAACCAACCTTGAGCCCATATCAAGAAACATCTAATGCATCATGCATTCATCCACATGCTACCAACACTGCATTCAAGCCTAGTACTATAACCACTCCATGGACTCTGATTAAATAACCCTTATAAGAGTTCTTCATTTTCTCGTCACTTCTACCAACTTAACTTTCATGCGGTATTATCAAGAAACTGACTTATTACTCTTCGTAAAACCCTATCTCCTTCTTCCTCCACATTTATAACCTTAGATGGAAGAAACACACCATCACAACCACAATAAGAAATATCAATCCGCTTTTCTATCCTTCACACAACTACTATAAACAACACCACCCTCAACTAAAAAGGATCACTGAGAGAGCTTTAGGGCAAAAGATCATAAGCACGATTCATTTGAGATATCTGATATAAAAATATGCATGGCATAACATTATGTTGCTAGCCATTCAGAGTAAATCATGAATTTGTGAGACTTGAATACTTATATGAATAGGTTCATATCATGAGGCTGATATCCATAACTTTATGGATTAAGCTTGAGATTAATGATCTAAAGTCTTTTCCCCTCATTCTGAAAAAACTAAGCATAGATGTGAATCTCTCTGAAGTGTTTGAGCATAGGTCATGAACACAATTCTTATATATGAAACATCATCATGATGTTGTAATGACTGAACTTTGAGGAATACGCTAGAGTATGAATGGATTGTTGTACCTCCTTAACTCTTCCTGAAGACATAACTATCTCATTCTCAACACTTGACTTGATTTCTCATCTTATCATCTCCCCCTTAGGTTTGAAGCTGACGCTTTAAAACTATGGATATATTCCATCATCTCTAAACAGCTCTACATTTGCAAATTAGGAAAGACTTATCTCATGGCTACTAAACTCTCCATAAGTAGATACTAAGACTCCTTCTAAGAACTCTTTCTAATATGCTTCTATTAACCTCTTCTCATTGGCTTATAAGGCCACCTCATCTAACTCTTTAAGGGAAAAATAATGCATACTTTAGCCTATTCCACATTGACAGCTCAATTATACTATCTAGGCATACATGGAAAATCATTTAACTTAATTGGAACCTCGTCTGATTACATGTACACCTCTAAATGCTCTCGTTACTCTTATGACTTATCCACACTTCACTGCCCTTATCTAAAAGTCATAATACCATACTTTTACCGCTAACATTCATTGTAACTAACCTCTTAATTTCTCACCTACTTTATGTCAAGTCTGCCAGATCTGATCTCAAGACTAACATCATCACCCTCATGTTGCCATTCTTTTGGTCACAACACTCATCTCAAATTCAAGCTTAATATTTATTACTACACCCGGATATCAATATTATTGCTCGCTTACTATACTAACTTACAACTACTAGATAAGATTACGAAACACTCGCCCACTAAAACCTCATGACAAGTAGTTAATCCTTACCTCTCAGTCTTCATACTTACAATTTACCGTCACACTTCCTTTCACAACTTAAGTACTATTTACCCATTCGCTATACATCATTGCCTAATCAGTTTTGTAACCCTCTGAATATTATGGGCTTTCCCTTAAAGATCATAAGCCTAGCTTAGAGCTATCACCTCATGAATACTCTTGCTCTTATATTTAACACCTACACTTGGTCATTACTAACACAATGACACATCATCATAACCTCCTTTCTAGTTAAAGTATACTCTAACTCATCCTAACTAGTAACACTTTCTCTACCTCCTATCATGAAATCTACATAAACTCATCACTTCTTAGTCTACCCATAAGGGAAAACTACTCATTAATAACTCACTAGGTGTATGATTGTAATGATATAATTTACCTCATCACTATCTCCCTTTCTTAGATTACTATACCTCTGCATGCATTCTTCTAACTCTGGAAACTTTTACTACTACTTCTTATAACCTCGTAACTCATACTATCTTTTCGGGTGAAAAATACAACCCCAAGCATTCTAAAACATACTATCCTCTTAAAGGTCTCAGCTGAATAAGGTTTAGAGAAGAGAGTTTGGGAGTACATCTAGCTTTAGCTCGAACGCACGAATAATATGAATAAGAGTGTATTCTTTCAAATCTGAACACTTAAACTCACTCACAAGCTTCTCTCTAACCCCTCAAGAGTCTCATGACTTTCTCAAAAAAAATTGGTAAGAGCAACTCATTGATAAGGATATGGATTTGCTTTTTCAACTACCTTGAGTATGAGGGGTAGTCGAATGGATTTGAGAACGCATGAGTCTGAATAAGTTTCTTATGACATAGTTCTATTGTACGATATAGAGTATGAAAGAAGAAAAACTTTTCTTAAATGTTTATAGTAACTCATTCATAGAAGTGGGGCCCTCACAATCATAAACAAGATCCTATTGACACGGCATCATAGACACCCTAGGACACTTGAACTATGTGCTCTGATACCAAGTTTGTCATGACTCGAGCCTACATACGTGGTCGGCACTTGAGAACCATTTTTTGCCCTCAAGTGAAACCTCAAGCTGGCTAACTACAAGCGGAAGACTAACTCAAGCATACACAAGCATCAAATTGGAAGAAGTGTTTAAAAATAATTTACTGAATCCCAAAACTGAACTGATATACTGAGTATGAAATAAGTTTTAAATAAAACATCTAAAACTGAAAGTCTCTCCAAAACTGTCTATTTATGAAGCCTCTACTATTAAAGAAGGATGTCGGGACAAGACCCATGACACCTCAAAACTTCTAACTGGAAAGTAACTATGAAGTCCTCTGGAATACAAGGAAACTTACCAAAGCTCACTGGACTGTAGAGTAATCTCAACGAAGCGTCTGTTGATAATCATGAACACCTATATCTGCATCATAAAAGGATGCAGGTCGAATGACATCAGTACATGGAATGTACGAGTATGTAATATGGCTGAGTAAACAAATAACTGAACTAAATGACTGAAAGCAACTCAACTGAATCAATACATGAACATGAAGTGAAAACCATTTAAGCTTTAGAATAAAATATACAATGAAAGCAACATGAAAATAATATAATTTACTTGTGGGGAGTTTCTCTAACCGACAACCATTACCATGAGCCTAGCAATGATACAACGTTCCACCGCACGTTGCAAGGGCCCATCCTATACCTTGCCGGGGGTATAGGATGATATCGTGACTATGGATCCATCTAATTGGGATTCTCAGAGGCAGTGAGGAGTCGCATAAAGAGTCAATGTTATCATATCCTACGCTGGCTATGTAGTTCTATGGGACTTTTGAATCATAAAAGACTCTAACCCAACTCGGTGCTCGATACTACTCCCAAATAACAATTTACCCATTACAAAGAATGGACTTCTTACATTACTTGAAATACTTTTCAAAGCATGAGACGTGTTTACCTTCTTAAAAACATGCACTTATGAACTTATCTTTCAAGTCCAATAATTAACATAGGTACATATGTATATGAGTGTGCATATATATATATATATATTTGAATAAAATAACATTAGAAACTCTTAAGTCTTTATGAAATAGAACCTTTAAACTTTTTCTCAAAACTCAGTTTGAAACACAATGATTGGCTTTCAAAGACTTATAACTCAATTCGTAGGGTTCGTGCGGAATTATGGACATAAACGACTCAAATTGAGGAGCTCAATAACCATATATAAACTCATGAATACAACTCTTACTCAAAACTCATCATTACTTCCTAAAAACTCAGTTTAAAACTCAAGTGTTGGCTTTAAAAAGCTTCTCAAAATTTATAACTCAATTTATAGGGTTTATGTTGAAATATAGACATGAACGAATCAACTCAAAAATCTTAATGTATAACATATAGAAATTAAATAATTAGGAATAGAATTTCAAAAAGAAATAGGAACTCGAGAACTCAAAATCAACTCATCTCAAGAATACTCAAATCTAGGAGTAGAATCCTAGATTTCTCTTTTACTGATTTGAAAGTAGATGTAGGGTGTGAGGATTAACTAGTACAACACATGATAGCCTTACATACCTAAAAGAACAAGGTTCTTGAAGAACTTTAAAGAATCTTGAAGAATCTTGAAGAAGAATTTGATTAGAAGCCTTGAAACCGTAGCTTGAAGGAGAAAAATCAAAAAAACCTTTCTTGAGATTTCTTGAATTAGTTTCTTGAAATCTCTATGGACAAGAATTATTATTTTAATTAGTGATTCATAATGTATGGAGGATTTTGAGTTGGAGAGAATAGAATTCTTGGAGAAAGACTTACCTTGAAGAGGAATCTTGAATGGAGTCTTCTACTTTGATTTTTCCTTAGAGTTTTGCCTTAGGGTTTTGAGAGAGAAGAGAATGATGGATTAAGAGATGAAAATCTGATTATTTTGAGTCATTAATTAGTCAAAAAAAAATTTAGGTTTTTCTTAGAGGTAAAAAGAAAAAAATGACCCTTTTTAATGTTTTCCCGTCGCCTAATTAGTCACAGCATTGTATCAAGTTACTAAAATGATCATAACTTTTTACTCATACCTTGGATTGTTGTGAAATTAGTGGCGTTGGAAAGAAGATTCAAATAGCTTTAATTTGATAGGCTATGGGCCATGTAACTCTTTATATTCTAAGAGATATGGTTGTTTGAAGATGACCTATGTAGAATTATACATCAAAACTTAATCGATAAGGAAACTTTCAGTCCTACTTTCTGCTAGGAGTTTCTAGTGACCTTAATTGATATCCAAAATCATTCTCACACTAAACAATTTACTTTTACACATATGGGCAATTTAAGAATCACCCGATATTACCCTACAAGTAAATCAAGAATGGTTTGAGTCTTAACTTTGAAATTTTTGGGGTGTTACAACGTGGGAGTGGATTGTTCTAGGCTTAGAGACTTTTGTTGATCCTTTGTTAGTGGACATCGTTCCACAGAGACTTTGTATTGGTATTTGACATCCTTTTCGAAGTCAACACGTCCTTGGTTCACTCTTGCTATCTGGGCGGCTTACGCCTCTTGGAATATACTATTGGCTGGGCGGCCTTGATATATGAGAAGCTCTTCGCACTCCACATACCCCCGGGTCACTCTTGCCATATGGGTTGAGAGTGGACATGTTGGATGAGCGGCCTAGATTTATTGTGACTCTTGCTAGTTGGGCTAGGAGTTTACTAGATTACTTGATATTGTGGTTACTTGGGCTTTGAGCCCAACTTTTGCTTCGTGGTACTCTTTTCTCAGTAGACTTAGCTATTATGTGTACCCGTCGGGCTTATGAGGGTCCATTCAGGTTTTATTTAAACTTTTGCACTAGTGTACCTTCTGGCTTATGGATGTCCATCTAGGTTTAGTTTAGTTGTATTTAAATTTACTTTCAGTGTGCTCATGTGCTTTCTGTCATACCCACTTTGACCTCTGTTTGTGTCTAGATTCTATATTTTCTTATTTTCTTTACTTTTCCTACTCATTCAGCCTTTAATGCCTACTGAGTACCTTTGTTTTTGTACTCATGCTTTACTCTGTATCTATTTCATGATGCAAGTCTTAGTACCATCAGCTTTTGAGATCAGAGGCATGGGTGAGCACTTGGCATCGTAGATCAGTCTGTCTCAATCTGTATTTATGTTTAGATGGTCTCTCTCCTTTGAGACGTCTTGTTTGTTCTCTACTTTTGGGACTTGTACTTTCATTTTAGACATCTCTGTATTTGTGACTTCTAGAATCTAGGAGGGATTCTCTTATATATAATTTTTTGCTTGCTTCTTCTTCTGCCTTATTTTTTCCTTAGTGTTAATTTTTTCTGGTTCTACCCTTATACTCATTACTTATCATTCTGGATATAGGTTGGCTTACCTATAGGAGGATTATAGTAGGTATCATCCTGACTCAAGGATCAGGTTGTGACAAGTTGGTATCAGAGCCTCAGGTTCACCGGTCTCACTTATAAAGAGCTAATACTTAGTAGAGTCCTACGAAGTGGTGCAAAGACGTCTTTATCCTGTCTTTGGGAGGCTACTTAGTGATTTCCCTCTTTTGTATCATTTTTGTGTAATATGTGTGTTATTGGTTTCTTCAAATCTAACTTGTTTCATTATTTTTGCATGATGGCTTGCATACTCCGTGCGGCGGCTCGGGGTAGGGTTCGAGCTATCCTACTAGATAGGGGTACAACACCACCCCAGATAGAGAACGGGTCCCGAAGCCAACAATAGATCCTCCAGTGACTTGTTTCCAAATTTTTCGGTGTGGCTGGGACCAGCCCAACCACAATTTGTACTAGCTATGGCTCTCGATCATTAGGCACCCAATACTCAACTTCTAAAGGTTCTTGGGGGCATGCAACAGGCCCCAGCTGCAGTTCCACCAGCACCCGCACCAGGTCAGTAGGATCAGCCTGCAGTAGAGGCACCTCGGGAGCAGTTTTAGTAATTACGGCCGGAGTTATGCCATAAGAAGAGTAAAATATGCTAGGATGTTCTAGGTTTATGGTTGAGGATGCCCACAAGCTTCTGACTACTTGACGGGAGCCGTTTTATATATTGGGACTGTTGGAGTTGAGAGGAGATGACTTCATTACATATCAGGTTGGAGAAGCACTCCATGACTATATTAGGGTATGAGGCTAGGTTCCATAATCTCTCCCCCCCCCCCCATGACACTATGATTCTACCCACTAGGAAGGAGAGAGTTTGATGCTTTGTCCATGGGTTGAGGCTCAGCTTTGGATTGAGACTCTGTCTATGGTCTCTACGAGTCGTTCCTTTCTGGATGTTATTGATCACACCCACACTATTGAGCAGCTCTATTAGGAAGCCCAAGGGTGAGTGACAAGAGAGCTAAGAAATGAGGGTAGCTACAATGGGTCCCGTTCCTGGTCTAGAGATAGATATGATCAGACCTGACAATAGTTTTAGTAGGGTCAGCCTATTCGTCCTATTCAGTCCTCATTACAGACTTCAGAGGGTGATTGGTATAGCCGAAGTGAGGTTGGCTCCAGTCACAGTCATGGGTCCCAGTCTTGTGCTTCAGGCCGTGGTGGTTGTTCTTCTGGGAGTAGATTATCTCTGATTGCTTTGATTATGGGGAGTTGGATCACTGGGCTAGAGATTTCCCTTTGCATATGTGGATTGATCCCTCTCCACATATAGCCCCACTAGGTCTACCATCGTCACCAGCAGCACCTCCAGCTAAGGGTCAAGGTCAGGGTCAAAACTATCGTGGTGGACATCAGAGTATTCACGGTGGTCCCCGAGGAGGCAGGACAGGTGGTAGAACATATGTCCAGGGCATAAGTGGACAGGGTCATTTCTATATAGCTCTAGCAAGAGTGGAGGCCGAGGCATTAGATATCACAAGTATGATTCTTTTATGCCATTATCCTGTCTCATCATTATTTGATCGAGGCTCTACATATTATTATGTGTCTATTTATTATGCTTCTCGTATGGGTATGATTTCTGGGCCTATGATAGCGTTGTTGAGTGTGTCGACCCCTGTGGGTGAGTCTTTATTAGTGGATCAGGTGTTTCGATCTTGCTTAGTTACTATCCAGGGGTGTGACACCCAGGTTGACCTTACATTGCTTGATATGCTTGATTTCGACGTGATTCTAGGAATGAACTGGTTATCCCCCTATCGTGTGGTCTTAAATTGCTTCTCTAAGACCTTTACCTTAGCCATGCTTGGTATCCCTCGGTGTTGTGGAAGGGCTCATTTAGTAGCACACAGGTTGGAACTATCTCTTTTGTTCAGGCTCGAAGGCTAGTGGCTAGCATATGTTTATCTTATTTGTCCTATGTGTGTATGTGAGTAGAGAGATCCCTCCAGTTGAGTCAATTCCAGTTGTCCGTGAATTTTTTAGATGTGTTTCCTACAACCTACTTGGCCTACCCCCAAAGCGTGATATTTACTTTCCTATTGAGCTTGAGCCGGGTACTCGGCCTATTTCTATTCTGCCATATCGAATGGCTCCTGCAAAGCTCAAGGAGCTCAGTGTTCAGCTTTAGGATCTCTTGGGTAAGGGGTTTATCACGCCTAGTGTATCACCTTGGGGCACTCCCATTCTTTTTGTGAAAAAGAAGGATAGTACGATGCGCATGTGTATTGATTATAGGCAGTTGAATAAGGTGACGTCGAAGAACTGTTACCCCATGCCTAGGATTGATGATCTGCTTAACCAGCTTCTGAGTCTCGTAGTGTTTTTGAAGACTGATCTGAGGTCCGGTTACCATTAGTTGACGATTAGGGCACCGGACATCCCTAAGACCGCATTTAGGACTTAATATGGAAACTACGAGTTCCTAGTGATATCTTTTGGGTTAAATAATGCCCTGCCACATTTATGGACTTGATGACATGGGTGTTCAGGCTGTATCTTCACGTGTTTGTCATAGTTTTCATAGATGACATTCTAGAATACTCGTGGAGTAGGAGTGATCATGAGCAGCATTTGAGGACTGTGCTTCAGACTTTGAGAGATTAGTGGCTTTATGCAAACTTCTCAAAGTGTGAGTTTTGAGTTGAATCTGTAGCATTCTTGGCGCACGTTGTGTTCAAATATGGCATCATGATAGATCCAGCAAATATTGAGGCTATTTGTGATTGGGCTTAGCCCACTTCAGATACTGAGGTTCAAAGCTTCGTCGGATTGGTAGGCTACTGCAGACGGTTTATGGAGGGATTCTTAACTATCGCAACATCACTACCACAGTTGACTCGTCTTGATGTTCCCTTTAAGTGGTCAGAGGAGTGTGAGTTAAGCATTTAGAACCTAAGGAGTTGCTAATAATGCTCTCATATTGACTCTTCCATTTAAGGGGGAGGGTTTTATGGTCTATTGTGATGCATTTTTCATTGGTTTGGGTTGTGTATTGATGGAGCGGGGCTGGGTTATTGCTTATGCATCGAGGCAGCTTAATATGCATGAGCGCAACTACCCTACTCATGAATTGGAGTTGGAAGTAGCAGTTTTCGCGCTTAAGATCTGGAGGCACTACCTTCATGAAGTTCATTGCGAGATTTACACTAATCAACATCATTTGATTGAACTTCTGAAGAACTATGACCTCTCTATTCTCTATCATCTAGGGAAGGTGAATGTTGTAACGGGCGCCTTGAGTTGGAAGGCGGTGAGTATGGGTAGTTTAGCCTTCATATCTACTATGAAGCGACCTTTAGATTTGGAAATTTAGTCCTTAGCTAATTAGATGATTCGATTGGATGTCTCATATTCTAGGTGTGTCTTAGCCCATGTGGGAGTTCACTCTTCCTTGCTTGATCAGATATGTGGTCATCATTTTGAGGATGAGGCCTTTGTAGTGCTTCGAGATTGGGTGTTAGCAGGTGATGTCGGTCAAGCTACTTTAGGTTCAAATAGGATTTTGATGGTTGTTGGTCGTATTTGTGTTTCGAGAGTTGGGAGTTTGATTCAGTTGATACTATGTGAGGACCATGATTATTGATACTCTATCCATCCAGGCACCGCAAAGATGAATCGTCACTTGAGGTAGCTCTATCGGTGGAGCGACATGCAGAGAGATATTGTGGATTATCTGTCATGTTGCCTAAGTTGCCAGCAGGTGAAGGCCAAGCATTTGAGACCTTGTGGTGAATTTCAAAGATTACCCATTCCACAGTGGAAGTTGAATTGTGCGTCACTATGGACTTTGTGGCAGGTTTGCCTCGGACTTGTAGATGTGTTGACATCATTTGGGTCATCGTTGATTGATTTACCAAGTCAACACACTTCCTCCCTGTTCAATCTTCATTCAGTGCCGAGAGGCAGTCCCGTATCTACATTCGAGAGGTGGTCCGTCTTCATGGTGTGCCAGTATCTATTATTAGATAGGGGTGCTCAGTTCACTTCTAGCTTTTGGAGGACCTTTCAGGAGGAGTTGGGCACTCACGTTGTGATGAGTGGTAGATTTGCACTCATTTGAGGCCTATATAGCTCAATAATTAGTGTCCTCAATATCTAATTTTTTCCTATTCTGATGATATTTTGATGATTTACAGCTATGAAGGATAATGGACAAGGCAAGGATGAATGTTTGCAAGAATGGCCAGAAATACAATAAGAAGTGCAAACAATATATTGATGATCGCCAAACAAGAAAGGTGGATCGCCTAGTGAACATTACCTCACCCAAAGTGACAGTGCACAATACTTGTGTTTATCGAGAAGGGTTGGCGAACTCCAAAAGAAAGGGCAATTCGTTGAATGAGAAGGGTGACCTTGTTGACCATCGCCGAAAGCTATAGTGCAAGGAGAAAAAATAGAAGGCTCGAAAAACAAACTAAAGTGGTACTCGGCAATACGCCAAATGTGAAAGGCAGACTCGAAAAACCTCGCCAACTGAGGTTCAAACACCTGATGCCTAGAGCAAGAGAATGTGAACTGAAGCATGATCGGAAATTCACCGAATGATTTCATCGATCCTGACTAACGTCACCCAAAGGGTAGTGTGTTGAGTTTTGTGTAACACCTCAAAAATTTCTAATCTAAGATCTGAACCATTCTTCATTTACATATGACATCGTATGGGATAAATCTTAAATTGTGCTTAGGTGTTAAGGTCAATTCTTTAGAGCGGGAATAAATTTAGAGATGAATTAAGGTCATAAGAATCCCCAAGTACAAAGTTAGGTTGAAAGATTCCTTACCGATTAAGCTTTGATATAAGATTCTACTTGGGTCTACTTCAAATGATCATATCTCTCAACATATAATGAATTATGTATCCCATGACCTATCAAATTAAAGGTCTATGAGTCATCTTTCCAACTCCATCAAGTTTTCCTCATTCTGTGCTCGAAGTAAAAAGTTATGCATCTTGTAGTTAACCATTATCAGACAGTTGATGTTCTACGACTGGACCTACGGTTGGTCGAAATTTCCACAAATGTTAGACCATTCCGTGAAGACTTGTTGCACTTTTTTTGCAACTTTTTGCACGCATTCTAGGGTTATTTTGGTCCTTTCCCAAGCTTTTTAATCCTATTCAAAGTCATTTTTAGTGTTTTAACTGAGTATATCATTCAACTAACTAGTTTTCATCTCAAAATCATCAATCTAAACATTCAAGGATTTAGAAATTCTCTTAAAACTTACCTAGGGTTCCTCTTCTCCATCAAGAACCCTAAAACCTTAAATTCAAAAAATTCAATATATAAAGAGAAACTTCCCATCCAAGGTTAAAATAAGTTCTTCCACTCTAAGAACTTCATAAAAGAGTTTCTTCTCTCAAGATCAATCTCTCAAGATCAAGCCCCAAGATTCTAAGCTAAAAGATTTCCTCCAAGAAAGCTAATGTTTTTCCTCAAGGTCAAGATTCAAGTTTCCACCAAAGTTTTCAGTATAATAGTTGCATAATCAGGTATGTAAGGCTATCATAGTGTTGGAATAGTTCATCCTCACATACTACATCTACTTTCAAATCAGTAAAAGAGTAATTTAAGATTCTATCCTTAGATTTGAGTATTCTTGAGATGAGTTGATGTTGAGTTCTGAGTTCTTAAGTTCCTGATTATTGAATTTCTATTCCTGATTATTGAATTGTTGTATATTGTGCATTGAGATTGTAACAACCTGTTCCCGTCGTTATGGACAAGCCAATGGGGAAGGAATTTGGGCCAGAAAACTTCTGAGTAGTAATTTGGAAATTTCCAGCCCAGGCCAGATTAGACGAAATCTGAGTCAGGTGAGGTCTAGGGTAATCCGGAAATGGATGGGGGATTTTATTATTAATTTGATCAGTTGAGTCGATAACCAAGACGATAAGAAGCTTGTAATCGAATTCGGGCAGGTAGAACTTCTGTAATGGATCTTAGCGTGAAGGGGTGGTTTGAGAACATCAAGGTTTGAGGGTGTGTTGTGAAATGGGGACTTGGAACACAAATTCCGAGTCTTTGTCTTCGTGCAACCGTGTAACACATCAGATTCAAAAGATAAGAAATTTTAGTCTTTCCAAAAATCAGGTGCCAGCACAGACAGAGCCACCGACGGTCCGTTGGTTGAACCACAGTTCGTAGGTTGGTCCGTCATTGGAAAGTCCAAAGATTAGTTGAAATGTCTAGTTCCAGTATGTTTTGACAGTCCACTGAGATGGCCCGTTGACCTATCCACGAGTCGTAAGTAGGTCTCGTAGGTGAAACTCAGACTTAGTGGGATCTTAAGAATTTGTAGTTGGACCCACGGAGGCTATGTACGGACTGTAGGTTGACCAACGGACCGTACATGGGTCCCGTCAGTCGAAGGTCAAAAAAAAGTTTCTAAACCCATCAATGGTCGACCAGGACGGACCGTAGGTCCCCACCATTGATGGGAGTTGGCAGTTATGTTTAGAAGGGCTTTTGGGTCTTTTTCCAAATTGTGTTAACCCAACACTACGTCGTTTTTCCTTCTTCCGAAATCCCTATACAATGATTCTAAACCCCCAAATCACCCAAACTCAATTCATTCTCTTAAATTTCCAAAAGTTTATCAAGCTCCTCCTCTCAAATATTTCTCTCTCTAGAAGAAGAAGAAGGAGCCAAGTTAGGGTTTCAAGATCAAGCCTCCAATTCACCAAATTGCTTAAGAGCTTTGAACTCCAAGGTATGATAGTCTTCATTTATGGAGCTCTTTCCTCCATGGAGTCCTAAATTCTCCAATTTAAAAGTTAGAAATCTCCAATTGAAGTTAGGATTTTCTTCTATGTCATGGGTTCCTTTCAATGTTGATCCAATTGATTGTTTTACGACTTTTTATGCATGAATTGAAGTAATTGCATGTTTTTAAGATGAATCCCCATGAACCCATGCACAATCCATGTTTTTTAAGCTATGATGATATAATGTGGGTCTTGAACTATGGGAGATGGAATTATGAAAATATGCACGTCTTCTCTCTATGAAATTGATGTAAATGAATTTTAAGATGCTTTGACTTTGAAAATATGATGAAGCTTATGAATTATTGAAAAATGCATGTTTTATGAAAGTAATGTTTATGACTCAAGGAAGCTTATAGATGAAGGTATCTATATGTTCTATGAAGCTTGGCCACATGACATGTATAACATCTAGATTTTCCCTCAATGCTTTCCGGGCTATTTTTCAAAATTAGGTCGTGATTAGTATGGTATCCAGATATGCAATCAATGATTATAGATCAAGATTTCAAAACTATTTCCATTAGTAGTAGGGCATCTCTAGCATGAAGTGAATTACTATGAGCCTTAAAAGCTATTATGAAAAGATCATGGATGGTAAAAGGTTTTCTCACAATGGTCTAAGGAGATATCCTATGATAAGACAAGCGGCGACTACCCATGTCTCTTAAAGCTAAGACAAGTTAAGATTAATAACTGCTCCGTGGGATTTATGCTTAGCACCAAGATGATATTGAGATGGAAGCTCTCCCGTTAGTAAAGGTCGGGTTTCTATTAGCAATATCCTTACCTCATACCTATGTTCCCCCATATGATGATGGTCTTAAGATAGACATTAGCTAGTGTATCCACGTAAGCTAGAAGTTTATGGTCTTACCTTGGCAAGTAGCACACCCCTTTTCGGTTTTGGGCAGACACCGGATTCCATGTTATAGCTCACATGGTCTCTATGTCGGCTGAGGCCACTTCCCACAATAATAATGAACTAAGGTTACTTCAAGAAGTATCTCTTATGAGTTCAAAGATGATTTTACTTGCATTGATCATGATTACGATTTATGTTTTCTACCCCTCTTATCTTATGTTTTGACTTGGTCTTTGCATATCACGAAAAGTCCTTTTAGCATGATTTTATAACTTTTATGCATTGTTATCATACCTGGTATATTATTGTACTAACTCATACTCTTGCACATTATTTCACTAATGTAGGGTCCGACGCTCCTATTCCGCATCTTTGTGGCTAGGGATCACTTAGTAGATATTGAAGATTGGTGAATCCACATGTTTCGAAGACCGAACCTTTATTGCTTATTCTCTTTATATTTTTAAAGATTGTATGTGATTTACGGGTTACGTCCCGATCACTCTTGATGTACTAGATGACTTTGAGACTATGTAGACTTCCGCTTCATTTTTGACAAACTCTTTTATGATATAAACTGTCTTTTAACTCGTTAGATTCTATTATCTTGTTTTTCTATGCTTAGTGGCTTGTGTAGGGCCTCTCGGGGTCTTAAATGCCATGTCACGTCTAGGGTCTACCTTGGATCGTGACAAAACCACCATGGCGGGGCCGCTATGACGGGCCAGTCGCGAGTAAAAATGAGAAAACCCTAAAAATGTTATTTTTCTGTAAACTTAACTCTTGGAGAGAAAAAGGGTGACCTAGGGCTATTTTTCTTATTTTTAACTAATTCTCATGCTAAAGGTAAGTCAATTACTTTCCTAATTCGTAAATTGATTCTTAGAACTTAGAATCCTTGCTATTTATCCTCGGGAGAGGGTTTGGGCTTGAATTTAATGGTGGAAAAGCCCTACTTGGATGTTAGGATCATGGGATTGGCCAAAGGTAAACTAAGGCACTATTATTGATCCTTTGTATTAATTACTTGTTTTATACCAAGAACAAGCTGAGAGACTCCAAAAAGGGAAAGCTCAAGTTCCTTAAGAGTGTTCAGGCTTGGTTTCGAGGTAGGTAATGGTTTGTTTTCCCATCTGTGTTATATATGCCTACTAAGTGCTCCATTGTTTCATGCATGTATGTGATAAGGGAAAGATGAAATGAATCTAATGAAATGACTATTTTTGAATATGTAGGATGCAATGAACTTGTTACCTGATTGTACAATACAAGTGTGTAAGTCATTCATTGTGGCGCTGATTGTGTTTGTGATAGTGGTTGATTGGATCGGGTGTCACCTTCCAACACATAATTGAATCAGGTGTCACGTTCCGACACATATTGGATCAGGTGTCATGTTCTGACATATTATTGGATTAAGTGTCACGTTCTAACACACTAACACTTTGAGTGTGGGTTCCATGAGAGAACCATCATTGACTGTTGCATTTGAGATTGAAATTGTGAAACTGATATATTGAGCATGAACTGGTAATTTTTTGTTCTTTCTGTATATGTGTGGGTTATTATATCATAGTTACTTGTGTATGTCTCACGATCCTACTAGTACACCATTGTTTGTGTACTGATTCTGCACTTTCTTTTTATTTGTTGGGTATAGGGCATCTTCAGGCGGCATTTGAGAGACCTCAGCTGGGAGATCACTGACTTGTCAAGTTCAGGGGTGAGCCAATTCCTTCAGGATACCATGGATTCATCTAGGATCTTAGTCCATTTCCTTCGGACTTAGACCTTTCTGACTCTTACTTTATGTTTAGTTGTTTTTGGGATTGCACCCCCTTATCTTAGACCATTTAGTTAGAAGTTTTGGTACAATGACTTCCAGGTTCTAGGGGTTGAATTTCCACTTGTTTATGGTTTTTTTACATAGCTTACTGAATTTATGGGAACTCAGCTTTTAAATTCATTATTTAAATCTATTTCCACATCTTTAAATGCATGTATTTTGGTTAGTATTGTTTAGTTGGGTTGTACTAATAGTTCTCCCATTGAAGGGTTAGTGTTGGTGTCAATCATGGCGGTTTGGATTGTGACAAAGTTGGTATCAGAGCCCTAGGTTCGTTGATCTCGTTGTACCAAAACTAGTCTAGTAGATTCTTGTAGAACGGTACGGAGACGTCTGTACTTTTTTGAGAGGCTACAAAACTTTAGGAAAGTCTCTCTATCTTCTTCTCCTTTCATGTTATAACTAGATTCCAATTGGTATCTGGTGATCCAAATTGGTATTTAATCTCTTTCACTCTTCGGTCCGGAGATGGTTAACACGTGAAACAATGGTGCTAGGCCAGTAGCTCCCATCAATGATCCAGTAGGGGAGCCCACAGTGAGAGGACGTGGTCGAGGCAGAGGTAGAGGAAGAGAAAGGGCAGAGGAAGGGTAGTACCCGCCAGAGATGAAGCCCAAGCTGAGAATGTACCTAGGGAAGAGGCCCCTCCCACACCTCTGCACGAGGTAGAAGAGAATGTGGAGATTGAGGTGGAAGAGGATGCAGAACCAGAGGAGGATGCACAAGATAGGACTGCAGGATTTCCCCCTTTGGATCCAGCTAGATCTCGGTAGATTTTGACTTTTCTGAGTGGGTTGGTCATCTCTGGAGCCATTCCCACGATGCAGGGTTCTCAACCTCCAGTCATCCACCCCATTGTTGTTACAGTCCCTAAAATGGATGGAATGTTGGGTGATCATACTTTCTTCTGTCCACTTTTGGGCCCTATGATGAATGGCATTGAGCACGAGATGCTAACCAAGTTTTTGAAGTTAAGCCGAAAATGTTCCATGGTTCTGAAAGTAAGGATGCCTATGAGTTCATCCTAGATTTCTATGAGAGACTTCACAAGTTAGGCATTGTGCACCAACATGGAGTTGAGTTTGTGACCTTTCAGCTTCAAGGTGAGGCTAAGCAGTGGTGGAGAGCCTTTGTGGAATGCTGATTGCCAATCTTGCCTCCACTCACCTTGGTTTAGTTTAATGCCTTGTTTCTAGAGAAGTATGTACCTCGTACTTATAGAGACCGCAAGAAGGATGAGTTCATGGCTTGGAGCAGGATGGTATAACTATAGCTGCTTATGAGGCTAAGTTCCATGCCTTTTTCCAGATATGCTACGCAATTGGTGACTACAGAGAAACAGAGGATCCGTTTGTTCGTAAAGGGATTGAATCCCGAGTTGCAGTTATTGTCTGTTCACATGACCTCTGCAGGTAAAAACTTTAATGAAGTTCCAAAATTTGTGAAGAAGGTAGAAGGAGTTTGACGGGACGGGCAGGCCAAGGCTTTGGCTAACAGGCCCAAGAATACATGTAACTTTAATGGTTCCTACTCTAGAGGTTCAGGTAGGCCGGCAATTGCAGACCGACCAATTCAATCAGTTATGCCTGCTTCTACGGGTGGTTACTCAGGGACTCCATAGCAGAATCCTACCCAAGATGGTCAGGGAGCCTTTTTTGCACCAAGAAGCAGACGTTCTCTTGACCACAGCTGTTAGAATTGTGGAGAACCAAGACACACGAGGAGAGATTATCCCCACCCGCACTTGACTGAACTCGTGCAGAAGCAGACCAGAGCAGTGGTACCGGCGGGAAGAGGTAATAATTGCAAAGGACATCCACAAGGTAGGCGAGGAGGAAATCAAAGAGGTCGTGAAGGCCGGGGAAATGGTAATGCAGGTAGGGGAGCAGTGCATCCAAGTAGAGAGGTTTCCCGTCAGGATAAGAGGGCTTAGTTTTATGCCTTTCCAAGCAAGACCGAGGTTGAGGCGTCAGATGTAGTGATCACAAATATTATTCTTGTCTATGACCGGATGGCTACTGTTTTGTTTGATCCGGGTTCTACTTACTCTTATCTGTCAGTATAGTTTGCCTTGAGATTTGATGCGATTTGTGATGTACTTGATGCCCCCATTAATGTTTCTACCCTAGTTGGAGAGTCTGCCGTAGTCACCCATGTCTATCGTTCTTGTTATGTCTTCTTTATGGGTTTTCAGACTAGGACTAATTTGGTTATTTTGGATATGACTGACTTCGATGTAATCTTAGGCATGACTTTGTTGTGACCCTATTATGATGTTCTTAATTGTAATGCTAAGACTGTGACTCTAGAGATCCCGGGTAGGGAAAAGTTAGAGTGGGAAGGGGTGTACAAGCCTAAGCCAACTAAGATCATATCTTTCATCCGAGCTAGGAAACTGGTGGGGAAGGGTTGTTTGGCATATTTGGCTCATATCCGGGATGTCGATGTAGAGTCCCCCTCTATTGAGTCGATTGTTGTAGTGTCTGAGTTTAAGGAAGTGTTTCTTACTTATTTACCTGGTATGCCTCTAGATAGAGATATAGATTTTTGTATTGACTTGGAGCCGGGCACTCACCCAATCTCTATCCCTACTTATTGCATGGCTCCAGAAGAGTTAAGAGAGCTTAAGACCCAGATCCAAGACCTCATTGATAAGAGTTTCATCGGTCCTAGTGCCTCCATATGGGGTGCTCCTTTCTTGTTTGTTAAGAAGAAGGATGGTAGTATGAGGATATGCATAGACTACCGACAGTTGAATAGGGTCGCCGTTCGAAATAAGTACTTGTTACCTCGTATAGATGATCTGTTTGACCAGTTGCAGAGTGCATAAGTATTCTCAAAAATTGATTTAAGGTTTGGGTACCATCAATTAATTATTAGGCCCGAGGATGTACCCAAGAAGGCGTTCAGGATCGGAACTGGCACTATGAGTTCTTGGTGATGTCGTTTGGGTTGACCAATGTACCTACAGCCTTCATGAGTTTGATGAATAGTGTGTTCAAACCATTCCTGGATTCCTTTGTAATTGTCTTTATTGATGACATTTTAGTCTATTCGAAGAGTAAGGAAGAGCATGCAGACCATCTTCGTATTTTTCTAGGTGTCCCTGGGAAATAGAAATTGTATGCAAAATTTTCTAAGTGTGAACTGTGGTTATCCTCGGTTTCCTTTTTGGGGCATGTAGCTTCAAAAGAAGGGGTAATGGTAGATCCCCAAAAGATCGAAGAAGTCAAGAACTGTATCCGGCCTAGTTTTGTGACTGAGGTTAGGATTTTTGTAGGGTTTGCCAACAACTATCGGTGATTTTTGAAGAATTTTACCTCTATTTCCACGCACTTGACGAGGCTGACTCAGATGGAGGTGCCTTTTAAGTGTACTGACAAATGTGAAGAAGAGAGCTTCCAAAAGCTCAAGACTTTTCTAACCACAACACATATTCCAACATTGCCAGTGGAAGGTAAGGATTTCATTATTTATTGTGATGCTTCACATTCAGGCTTGGGTGATGTGTTGATGCAGGATAAGAATGTCATATAATATGCCTCACGAAAGTTGAAGATTCATGAGAGGAACTACCCAACGCATGATTTGGAGTTGGCAGCGGTAGTGTTTGCTCTCAAGATTTGGTGACATCATCTCTATGGAGTCAAATGTGAAGTGTTCACTGATCATCGCAGTCTATAGCATGTGTTCACTCATAAAGACTTGAACCTGAAACAACGAAGATGGATGGAGTTACTTAAAGATTCTGATGTCACCATTCAATACCATCCGGGTAAGGCTAATGTGGTGGCAGATGCTTTAAGCCGGAAGATAGTGAGTATGGGCAGTTTAGCTTGCTTGGGTATGTCCAGGTGACCCTTGGCTAAGGAGATCCAGACCTTGGAGTCCCGATTCATGCAGTTGGGCATCTCAGAGAAAGGTGGGGTGTTTTCCAGCATTGAGGTTAGACCCACTTTCATTTAGGATATCAAAGCCAAGAAGTTTGAGGCTGAGAGTTTGAATGAGCTCAGAAATAAGACACTTTCTACCAAGGCACAAGATGTTGCTCTTGATGCAAGTGGTGTGCTCAGCTTTAGGGGGAGGATTTGTGTTCTTCGAGTGGATGACTTGATTCAAAAGGTGTTGACAGAATCTCATGGTTCGCGGTACTCTATTCTTCCAGGTGTGACCAAGATGTATCAACACTTGAAAAGACTTTATTGGTGGCCTAGCATGAAGAAAGACATAGCTGAGTTTGTGGATAAGTGCCAAAACTATTAGCAGGTAAAGTATGAGCATCAAAGGCCTGTCGGTTTGCTTCAGAGAATGCCAATCCTGAATGGAAGTGGGAAGGATAGATATGGACTTTGTGGTTGGTCTTCCCAAGACCTTGGGAAAGTTTGACTCCATTTGGATTGTGGTTGGCAGACTGACTAAGTCAGCTCACTTCATTCGAGTTAGAGTAGACTATAATGCCCAGAAGTTGGAAAAGATTTATGTTTAAGAGATAGTAAGGTTGCACGAGATTCCCCTTTCTATCAACTCAGACTGTGGTACGCAGTTTACATCAAAGTTTTGGGGGAAGTTGCATGAAGAGTTGGGAACTCAACTCACTTTCAGCAAATCTTTTCATCAACGGACTGATGGACAATCGGGGAGGATAATTCAAGTGTTGGAAGACATGTTAAGGGCATGTATAATTGACTTTGGATGGCATTGGGATAATTTCCTACCTTTGTGTGAGTTCTCCTACAACAATAGTTATCACTCCAGCATTGACATGGCACCGTTCGAAGCACTTTATGGGAGGGGATGTAGATCGCCCATAAGATGGTTTGAGGCTAGAGATGTGAAACCTTTGGGGTGGAGTTGGTAAAGGATGCTCAGGATAAGGTGAGGAGTATCCAAACTAAGCTGCTTAGAGTCGACAGAAGGAGTATGCAGATCGTAAGGTAAGGGACATACGTTTCAGGCTGGTGAACAAAATCTTTTGAAAGTGTCACCCATAAATGGGGTGATGAGATTCAGCAAAAAGAGCAAGCTCAATCCTCGCTACATTGGCCCATTTGAGATCCTTGACTATGTAGGGCCAGTGGCTTATAGGTTGGCTTTACCGCCTAGCCTATCTGGAGTCCATCCAGTGTTCCATGTGTCCATGTTGAAGAAGTATCATGGGGATGGAGATTATATCATCAAGTGGGACTCAATTTTGTTCAGTATGAAGAAGAACCGGTTGCAATCCTTGATCGTGATGTCCGGAAGCTGAGAACCAAAGAAATTAAGTCAGTTAAAGTTCAATGGAAGCATCGTCCGGTTGGGGAAGCTACTTGGGAAACCGATAAGGACATGCGAAACAAGTATCCCCAGTTATTAGAAGATTCAGGTACTACTCTATTCTTGCCTTAGCCTAGTTTCCTAGTTTGTCACTCAGGGACGAGCGATGGGTAAATTGGTATCTATTGTAATGACATGCTCCCGTCATTATGGATAAGCCAATGGGGAAGAAATTTGGGCCAGAAAACTTTTGAGTAGTAACTTGGAAATTTCTAGCCTAGGCCAGACTTGGATGAAATTTGAGTCACATGAGGTCTAGGGTAATCTGATAATGGATGAGGGATTTGATTATGAATTTAATCATTTGAATGGATAGCCAAGACGATAAGGAGCATGTACGGTTTTACGTAATCGAATTCAGGCGGGTAGAACTCCCGTAATTGATCTTAGGGTGAAAGGGTGGTTTTAGAACATCAAGGTTTGAGGGTGTGTTGTGAAATGGGAACTTGGAACACAAATTCTGAGTCTCTGTGCAACCCGCCACGGTGGGATTATTCCTGCCATAGCAGGGCCGCTATGGCGGGCCAGTCGCGAGAAAAAATAGGAAAAGTCCCAAAAACATTATTTTTCTACAAACTTCATTCTTGGAGAGCAAAAGGGTGACCTAGGGCTATTTCTTCTGTTATTTCACTAATTCTCACGCTAAAGATAAGTCAATTACTTTCCTAATTCATAAATTGATTCTTAGAACTTAGAATCCTTGCTATTTATCCTTGGGGAGGGTTTTGGCTGGAATTAACAGTAGAAAAGCCCTAGTTGGGTGTTAGGATCATGGGATTGACCAAGGATTAGAATTTGGATATAATCCGGGTAAACTAGGCCACTATTATTGATCATTTGCATTAATTACTTGTTTTAGACCAAAAACAAGCTGAGAGACTCCAGAAAGGAAAAGCTCAAGTTCCTTAAGAGTGTTCATGCTTGGTTTTGAGGTAGGTGATGGTTTGATTTTCAGTCTGTGTTATATATGCCTGCTAACTGCTCCATTGTATTCATGCATGTATATGAATAGAGAAAGATGAAATGAATTTAATGAAATGACTATTTGTGATTTTGTAGCATGCAATAAAATTGTTACCTGATTGTACGATACAAGTGTGTAAATCATTCATTGTAGTGCTGATTGTGTTTGTGATTGTGGTTGATTGAATCGGGTGTCACGTTTCGACACATAATTAGATCGGGTGTCACGTTCCGACACATATTGGATCGGATGTCACGTTGCGACACATTATTGGATTGGGTGTCATATTCTGACACACTAACAGTTTGAGTGTGAGTTCCATGAGAGAACTATCATTGACTGTTGCAATTGAGATTGATATTGTTAAACTGATATATTGAGCATGAACCGGTAAATTGTTGTTCTTTTTGTATATGTGCGGGTTACAATATTGTAATTACTTGTGTATGTCTCACTTACTTGAATAGCCGTGTGATCCTACCAGTATACCGTTATTTGTGTACTGATACTGCACTTTCTCTTTCTTTGTTGAGTACATGGCATCTTCAGGCGGCTGTTGAGAGACGTCAGCTAGGAGATCACTTACTTGTCGAGTTCAAGGGTGAGCTAGTTCCTTCAGGTTACCATGGATTCATCTAGGATATTAGTCCATTTCCTTCGGACTTAGACCTTTCTGACTCTTACTTTATGTTTAGTTGTTTTGGGATTGCACCCCCTTATCTTAGACTGTTTAGTTAGAAGTTTTGGTACAATGACTTTCAGGTTCTAGGGGTTGAATTTCTGCTTGTTTATGGTTGTTTTTGATAACTTACTGAGTTTATGGGAACTCAGTTTTTAAATTGATTATCTAAACCTGTTTTCACGTCTTTAACTACTTGTCTTTTGGTTAGTATTGTTTAGTTTGGTTGTAGTAATGGTTCTCCCATGGAGGGTTAGTGTGAGTGTCAATCACGACAGTTTGGGTCTTGAAAGAGATTTATTGAGTTGATTGTTCATGTCTATTTTTCAGCATGACCCCTATCCCTCAGTCTCATAGAGTTCTTATTGAGAATCTTTTAAACAAACATAGTTGTTTTAAACTGAGTTTTGAGAAAGAAAAGAGGAATATTGAGAAAGACCTTGAATAATGATTCGAGAAAGAGTATAAGGGAACTAAGAAGTCCCAAATGTATTATTTTATTACATTGAGAAAAGAGAAACTTTGATTTGTAAATGAGTTGAGTTCAGAGATATTTCAAAGCAATTACCTCTTTTAAGAGGATATTTTGAGTAATTACCTCAAAACAGATAAAGTGTATATTTTATACATTTGAGCATGAGTATATATTTCGGGACTAGTATCAGACAACTCAAAATCCTCAAAAACCATGTCTACCAACATGGGTAAAGGATCATACTTTTTAGATGAATCGTTATTGCTTAGTGGATCAACTTAGTTGAGAGGTTCTATACCCCGATACGATATAGGACAGTTCTAACAGCATAGGCGAGATGTTGTATCATCACATAGATGATAGTGATGGTTGTCGGTTAGAGAATCTTTGAAATAGAGTTAAAAGTGTATTTTTATTATATCACTAAATATGTTGAGTTCAGAGATAAGTAAGTATTTTGTAAAGTTTTAAGGACAGCAGCAAGTCTCTGAACGCCAGGAGCTCACCAAAATCCAAGTCTGTGACAGCCACGGGAGATCCAAATGCTCACTACTGAGGGTGGCTCGAACTGGGAGCTGCATCAGAAAAAGATGCAGAAGTGCAGTATGAGTACCAAACACGGGGTACCAGTAGGCATCATAGGTCGATCGAGCTCAGAAAGATCAAATATAAATAAGAAGCATGATTATACTAACAGGGCAAGGGCAAGCTAAGGCATAACAATCGAATAAAAGATAACATGTAAGATAATATCGACAACCAACAAGAATACACACAAACCAAACAACCAACAAACTCAAAAGCAACTCATGCAACGCTACAATGTCAAACTCCAAACAACGATAAATCATAAGCCCGGAAGAAACATCAAGCCGCCTGGAATGATACATCAAGCTTAACCGTAAGCCAATAACCCAGATATATGTATCCACGGGCCGCCCGGTATGGCATGTCGAGCTTATCCATAACCTGGATATCTGTATCTATGGGCCGCTTGGAATGATGCTTCGAGCTCATCAACAACGTAAAGTAAAAGTAAACTGTAACCCAGCCAAGATATTGAGCTGCCCGGAATGATACCTCGAGCTAATCAGAGTATAAGCAGCTAAAAGGTGTGATATATCAAGAAAAGGTCTTTTTACCACTTTTATTCAACACAAGTCTCAAGGACTTCCAACTCATTAAGAATAACCTTTTTTTTTGCCAACAAAGTCATTTCTTTCTCAAAACTCAAGCAAATAGAAACTCCACTGAAGCATAATCACAATCAACTAATCAAGAAGAATACCCGTCACACCATAAGAGTACTAACCCGGGAATTCTGCTAATCCAAACTCACGGCCTTAGGCCCAACAGTTTAATAAACAACCAACAAAGCGGAACAACTCGCAGAAATTCATACCATCAGTCAAACCAATCAAAAACAATCAAACACCATGCCAACCTATGTTTCACGCAACCTAGAAGAAAGGTCTCAGGATACTAACTCACACAAGGATCACCTAAACTAAAGCCTCTCTGACTTAACTTAAGCTAAACCACCTTACTTATGGCCATAACTATCCAAGGATCAATAAAACTCCACAAACCTAAGGGTTCAACCTAAATCATGTGATACTACCCAACTATACTTAATCGAACTAAGCCAAGTCTAAGAAAAGGAAGCAATAACCTGCCTCAAAGTCGAAAACCGCACAAGAACTACAATTTCAGTGTGTTTCCTCTTCTAGAGAGCCTCGAATTGCTGCCAAGCTATCAAGAACACAACGAGCAAGTTAATACAAGTCCAACAATACCATATCACTAACTCAAAAAATAAACCATAAATTGGGCCTAAAACAACCCAGGAATCGACGCCAGCAAATTACAAAATGAAAATTGTCATACTGTCCTCATTGGGATAAGGATCACATGCCCGAAGGATGGGCGCAAACGGGACTCAATTCGGACCTCAAATGGCTAAAATACCTTACTTTAAAGTTTAGAAATCAAGGTATTTGAGGTTCGAAACGTAATTGAATTACAAAATTGAATTCATAAAAGTGTAGAGGCGATGGAAAGGAAGAGAATCACCTTTGAAGCGTAGAAATTGGCCAAGAAGTGCTCCAAATCGCCTTAATTCGAGCTCTCAAGGGTTGGGTTCTTTTTTGAAGAATAGAGAAAGAAAAATGGGAATTTAGTCCAAGCAATCTTTGCAAAAGCGGACCAAAGTTCACTTAAGAGAACTTCGCTTAAGCGGCCAAAGAGTCGCAAAAGCAAAACCCGCCTAAGAAGCGCCTTTTGCTTAAGCGACCTTCACAAAAGCCAAGGGTGGGTCGCTTAAGCGAACCCTACCCCTCTAGTGTCCTTCACTTAAGCGACCAAGAGTTCTCTTAAGCCGTCGCACCAGACACCAGCAAATTTCAGGAAAAATGCTAAGTGTTCAATTCTTCGAACAAGGCCTTGGAATTCATTCGGAATCCAAGCGACGCAAACCAAAAGTGCAAACCACTAGAAAATGACATTCCAAACTCAACGAAATTGACGAAACGGCCATCCAAGGTCGTTTCGTCCAAATGTTGACCAAAGTCAACACTTTAACAAAGAAACAACACAAAAACTCCAAAAAGCTAAAACCTCACTCCTGACACCCTCGAGAATCAAGCCAAAGGTCGTTCTAAACAAAACTCGGCATTTCAAAGTTAACCGCACTGACGAAATTCTATTTCGAGCATGTTTACCAAGAAATCTTCCCCAAGTTCCATTTTGGGCACAACTCAAAAGTTAAAACGCTTAATAGCACCAACTCTAAACGACAGCCCAAAAACCCAAACTAACCATCATACTAGACCAAAATGACCATTTCGGAGCTGATGGAGTTAACAAAATTCTGATCCGACATCAAAATCTCCGGATGTTGACTAAAGTCAACTCGTTCAAGCATTAAGCTTCCAAAACTCATAACATCGCACCAAACTCAACCAAACACCTCGAAGAGAGTGCCACCAAACCCAACACCACACAAAAGCTATAAAGAAGCTACGAAAAGGGGAAAAATAGAAAAAGCACGCATAAAAAACAAAAATATCCCCGAGGGTCATTATAATATTATAGTAATTTAACATTGAGGTTAGGGAGTTCATATTTTGGATGGATGGACGGACGGATTGATGGATGGATGGATGGGTGGATGGGTGGATGGATGGATGGATGGATCGATGGACGGACAGACAGATGGACAGACTGATAGATGGATGGATGGATAGATGGATGGATGGATTAATGGATGGATGGATTAATGGATGGATGGGTGGGTGGGTGGATCGATCGATCGATCGATGGATGGATCGACAGACGAACAGACGGATGGACGGACGGATGGATGGATGGATGATTAAAAACTTAAGAAATATTGTATTTCTTCTTCTCTATTTATTTTTTGTATTTTCTCTCTATTGTAGTTATTTAATTTTCTGTAAATTTCTGATTGTAGTAAGTTTTTTTATTTGGGCTCAACTTAGTCATTTGTGATTTCATTAGAAGTATGTTAACTACTAACCAAAGTTCAAACCATACAATTTTCATAGAAATTTAATCATTCTAATATATCTATAAAAATTTACATAGGGGCACACGTTTCTAAAAACTAGTCTTGTAAATAAAAAGGAGTAGATTCATATTTGGTAATTTAAAGTCTTAAACACAATATTCTAGTAATTTTTCCTATTTATAATGATTTGCACCCTAATCTTCTTAGTTCTTTGTAAAATCATAAAAAAAAAATCCTTTTACAGTTTTTTACAAAGATAATAGAAAAATTAACATTATATTTGTTAGGATTTAAAAGTATAATAATAATATAATTAAATTACTTTCTACCAACAATATAATTGATTGTTCTGGACTTTCTTTCTTAATACACGTACAAGTAAGAAAAATAAAGACAGAAACAAACATTCTCATTGACTTAAAAACAAAAAAATTCCACTTAAACAAAAAAATTCCACTTAAACAAAAAAAAAAAGAAGAGGAACCACAAAATTTTGAACTTGCTTTTCATAACTTATAAAAATCAGAAGAAGAAAAGATGTAATAAATTGATGGAGTAGCAGCAGGCCCAGCACCACTAGTTAAACACCACAAATACCAACTGCTTGGAAGCAACAATGTTTGGCCAAAATGAAAGAGACTTATCTTAAAAATTAATAGTGTCCCCTCCGAGGAATAATAATGTTAGAGACCAAAACATAAAATAAAAAAAACTACCAACAAATAATTATTCTTTATTTTCATGGGGAAAAAAAGCGGCAAATAACTTGTATTTAATATTGCTTTTATTTTTAATTTAAATCACATTATGTTTTGTTTGTATGTAATTTCCTATTTTATCCTTGTTATAATTGAAAAATGAGATTTTTTATAACTTTGCAAAAATCTAATAAGATAGGGTGCAAACCATTAAAAATGATAGGTTGATGTGTAAATCACGAAAGGGCGTTTATATTAGGGAACAAATCGCAAATTACTCTAAAAAGTCGTATACATTTAGGGTGTGTTTGGTATGAAGTAAATATTTTCTGGAAAATATTTTCCAATTTTCTCATGTTTGATTGGATAAAATATTTTTCAAATCAACTCATTTTCCTCAAATTTAAGGAAAATGACTTCCCTTCAACAATTAAGGAAACATTTTCCAAAACATTCCTCTATCTTCAAATTACAATTTTTTGTTGAAAAAATTCAAATAATTTTTTTTAAAAAATCATTTTTTTTTGTTGAAAAAATAAATTTAAAGCCTATTTTTTAAAAATATTTTTCAACTTCGATTTTTTTATTTTTTTACCTCACCCTGACCCACCCTACCACCCCCTCCCGCCAGCCCCCAACCAAAAAAAGAATTTTAAAGTTTGTTTTTAAAAAAATATTTTCAATTTCAAGTTTTTATTTTTTTAACTTCACTCCACCCCTACCCCTGACCACCCCACCCCCCTCTCCCCCAAAAAAATTTAAAGTTTTTTTTTGAAAAATATTTTCAATTTCAAATTTTTATTTTCACCCCTACACTCGACC